>KB683301.1:0-15682 GCA_000349165.1 Anopheles christyi | reverse complement strand
GCCGTATCCCCCTCCCAATAACGCTCCCACCACATACGATCGTGTCCCAGGCGCTCAAATGCTTCCTTCCATGCAATTACATGCCAAAACGGAGAGTGTCAGTCACCGAGAATGTGACACGTTTTTCCTTCCTTCCCCTGCCGCGTCCATAACGAGCGAGGTTACGAGTCAATCGTTGTTCCAGAAACCTTTTTTTTTTTTTTCGTTTCAATCGATCACTGCACGGATCGGCTTCAGCAGGCAATAATGCACGAAACTGGAAACAAGCCCTTCAAACTCTCATAATGTGCAGCTCCCCCGAAAACAGAGCCACCGAGCGACGGCTTACGAAAATGGTGTCTACCGGTGATGCAGACAGAGCGTCGAATCGTTGGACACACAAGTTCACAGCTACAGTGTTATTACAGTGCAGTTTCATTTAATAATAAAGGGGCGCCAGCGTGCATTCTGGGAGGTGAGATCGCGTTCTTTATTTCAGACAGACATATTTTGATGTTCGTTAAAATAAACTAAGGAACCTTTGTACTGCTCATTTCTGAGATCGAAGGTTGGACGAGTTTGACTAGTTCGTGTCGGAAAAGTTTGCAAACATATCCTATCTTAATGTGACGTGTTCTTTAAAACATTAGTATGAATGAAACCATTACTTAAAGACAATCTGGAGCATTTTTTATTTATATTTGAACATGAAAACCGCCGTTCATTGGGCATTCTTCTACTCCAAGCGTTCGTCTGACTACCGTACGTTGTAACTCTGATTTGAATACAATTACTATCTTCCTACTGCTACTGGATCTAGCTTCTCCCTTTCCTCATACTCTCAACCAAGAACAGTAACAGCGCAATACTGAACTGCCCTTGACGTGCAACAAAACTCAAGATCGTCACCTTTCAACCTAGATTGAAAATAATCTCAGAATAATAGCTCCCAGATCAGTTGATCGATTAAATCTACATTCTCTACTTTCAATAGCCCTACCGTAGGCATGAGAACGATGATGCATGGAGCATTGATCGAGCATTACCATTAGGCGACAAACACTACCTCCAAGGCACTCTACCCATAACAAAACAAACAGACATACCGCTTTGATACGTCACCCTCGCCATCTACATCGAAAAAATCCAGTAGCAAACAGTTAGCAAAGGGCTTTTTTAGCTAATTTGCCTACGCGCGCGTCATTTGTACGGTTGTGAAGATCGCTTTCTGATTCGAATCACATTTGGAATTATGTCATAATATAAATGACTGCCTATAACTTAGGATCGCGGTGGCTGGAGAACGCGCGTGTACACGATTAGCACACTCGGAGGACGAGGACGTGTATCATCTCGCGTGCAAGCGTTTCCTACCTGTACAGCAACCACCCGCGAGACGCACATTTTGCGCATTAAAATCCGCTTGCGAAATATGACGGCGACTCAACAGAGCATCCCTTACAGCTCATCATCAACCGCCAATCGCCATCGAGCGAAGGGATCGCTCGCAGCCAATTACACACCTTGGCGAGGAATGCAAGTGATGTTTGCAATTTTTTTTTTGTTTTGTTAGCTTCCTCCCCATCTTTCTGGCTCATAAATCATGCATTTATCCCGAGCACTGCTCTGACAGGAAATTAATTGTGCAATATTGGCTGCGAGCACAGTGCTCGAAACTTTAATTGTTTAATAATTGACGCTACGTAACCGTTGAACTTCGACACGGCATGAAATTAGCTTCCTGTTAGAGGGTGACTCAGGGGGTGGGAGGAAAGTCCTACAATTAACCTCTCTTTTGCCTAAGGGCTACCGAGGTGTGAAGATGA
Organism: Anopheles christyi; assembly: GCA_000349165.1. Classification (NCBI taxonomy): domain Eukaryota; kingdom Metazoa; phylum Arthropoda; class Insecta; order Diptera; family Culicidae; genus Anopheles; species Anopheles christyi. The sequence goes on along the minus strand of KB683301.1, from coordinate 13,877 downwards.
AGCTGCAGCGACTTTATTCGTTTTCACTTGGAGAAAGTGTGAGTTTTCTGTTCTTTTATAGCAGTGTGTTTTGCAGCTTTTATGTCACCTTTTTTGAGTAGTACAATATTTTTAAAGACCAACATTAAGCAGACGTTCTACAACAGATTATCCTAGCACGTAATGGCAGATTGATCCTTTGGATCAACATATTGCAAAACCATTCGCAAATGTCTACAAACATTAGCTGACGAAAATGAATGCATGTTGGCATCCGCATAATCAATCATTCCCACCTACCCAGCTCGTGGTATTTGCTTCGACGTTAATGCGAATAGTTTATTCTTGCAGTGCAAGATCGTTTTGTGCTAGATTTGTTTTCTAGAGGTTAGAAGATATTTCCCTACTCACCTTCCCTCCTCAGACGATCGACTCGCTTCAAATGTCCTATTTTTAGCGCACAAATCTTCCAGCACATCCATTCGTTTCATCTATTTGCATATTGATCCGGGTATCATCATCAGCCACCATATTGATCCCTTACAACCGCCGGTAACCTGGTGCATCCTGGTAAAAGGGGAAGGAGGCACCATCAGAGACTTGTCACAGGCGCATAGACGGCGAACCTCATCCTCCTGCCGGGCACGCTCAGATGGCCATTAATTATGGGGCATATCCATTATCGATTAATTCGAGCCACATTAGAACCGACTGCTGCCGCTACGAGACGAGGTATTCATACCCGGACAGCACGTCACAGAGGGCCAGCGGAGAGGAGGGCAAAATCTAGACGAATGCAATTTGCACCGTACCGCACAGTCACAGTATGACGATCGAGTGGTCACATTTGCCCGAGGGGGACTTAACTGCCCGGCCAGATCGCAGTAGGAGTTTTCTGCAAAATCCTACCGACGACACACGACATACTGTGCCGGGAAGGTGTGCGGCGTTTTTGGACTCAAGGTTCTAGGCTTGCTCGTGCACTGCACGGTGCAGCTCCGTTGATGGTTGAGATTTTTTCTCACGCCACCGACTTTATTGGAAGAGTGGAAGATGAAGAGAAAGGGGAAGAAAGATGTGGGTATGGTACAAACCCACCGATGCACCCACCATGAATAGATGCACATTGCACACTGGACGGAATGGAGGTGTATGAAGTGCAATTCAAGGGATAGAATAGACCATTCTATTAACATGAGGACGCTCTTAATATTTGTTTTACTTGATGTAAAATAATATGTTAAACTAAGCCAAAATCATTATAACACTCCTAATTATTTATTTTTATGTTTATTTACTTACAGTTTTACTGATATGTACTTATTACATGATGGCATCATCAGCTTCCCTTGAACGTCCGCCGCTATTTGCCACAACGCAACGATCCAAACGTCAAACTCATAATCGCCTTGCGCGATGGTGCAATAACAATACGGCAAAATGGCCCCCACTGGCCGTAATCAAATGAAAATATCTATTTCAATGAACCGACACCGATCACTTATGTCATTTGTGTGAAGGTTTATTAGAGTAAATGAAATAAATTTGTCAGATTATAATTATTTCCCCCATCGCGCATAAGTGGACGGCTGCCAGCAAGAAAGGTGATGCGCTGGTCGCCCGTTGTACCGTGCGTATACCATAGGTGGCACCAATTCTAAGCCACTGCGATGAGAGGCAAACGGCAAAGCGCTCAAACACAGCCCCGAGCCTAGTCCAGTTGATTAGCCGATGGGTTTCGTACGATCGATTTCAGCGTACGATGTGCTTTGCTAACATTTTCCCGTGTCCCCGTAGTGTAATCTTCCATCGGTAAGGGGGCGGTCCGAAATAAGGAACGCGTGAAGCGCGGTGGAGAGATTTTTGCGACCTTTCCAAGACCTCTCGGTTTGCCCCGTTTGAACAACGAAGAAGCTAAACCTAAAACGCGATCGTACGGCAGAAAGGTCGATCGAGCGTGGTTCAGAGCGTAGTTATTAACGCACTCGCGGAACACACTCCTTTCATACTGTGCACTGAAACAAACGGAATATCCTTGGGACACAAAACCAAACTTCCTTGGGGAGGCAGTCAGCTGAGTAATAGAGGGAAGCAGCAAAAACAACGCTCATAAAAAGACAGGAATGAAGGAAACGATCATACACGGTTCCTATTGACCCTTGCCGTTTCTTGTGCCGATTGATTGAGAACAAATAAAACAACGCGACTGAGTCAACGGGCAGCAGTGCCAAGAAGGCCGCATAAGCGATCGTACAGTGATACATAATTCATTTTGCTTCGGTTTGCTGCACTCGTACAAGGTTTTCATTAACATTTAGCACGGTGTGTCTCTGGCGGCAAAACACATTGTGCTATGTGGAAAATCATCTACAACAACTATCAGACGGTATCATTTCAAGGGGAAAAGAAATTTTGTCGTCAGCGATGTGCGTGCCTATTTTTATTAGCCGATACGAGATAGACACCCCATAAAAGCGGAAATAGAATTGCACAGATCGGATCAAACAATGATAAATCGTGACAGCAAAGCCGGTGAGTTCAATAATCGATCGTTCACCTGATGATGGCTTTGTCCGATCTAGGCGGACCCAATAGCGGATCGTGTGATGATTAAATGCAATTATCGTCACTTGTTGAGCGCATGAGTGATGGGAGGGAATGGGTGCGAACAAGATCATTCATTCAGTTCCTTAACCTTTAATTAAATGAACGGTAGTTAACATTGCTCGTTTATTAGACGAGAGGAATAAATAATTCAAAGTTTTTCTAAACGACACTTTACACATTCAAACAGTTCATATAACAACTCTAATGAAAATTTATCACTTTTTCCTCACATAAAAACCCATCCGTAACATTACGTATCACAATCTACAATCTCCCAAACGAATGTACGATTGTGTAACGAGAGCTTAATCAGTTCCATTAACAAATGCCATGCATACTCGTTCGAGATGCACAAACATTCCGTGCAAGCCTACTGTATGACCTCAAGAATTCTTGCCACAAATCTACAAATCACGGACCATCGTGAAGGTCCTTGCCAAATAATGGCAAAATCTGGGCGCAAAAAAAACATCCCAAATACATCATCACACACACATTCGTGCGTCTGTTCTAAAGCCCCATCCCATTTAGAGGCCCGTCTTTCACTTTCATTTCTCATTCCACCGATCCGGACGACGATTCGCCTAAATGTCACGAAGACTTACGCGGTTGCGTAACGGTGGCTGCGTACCGTACGAACTCTTCTTGCTGCGGTGCGTTTCGTGAAGCCTTCCCTTTCAGTTTCATCCCGACAACCACCAAAATAGGCAACAACTCCCGGATCATCCCAATATCTTGGGCTTTTTTTTTGTTTGCTGCCTTCAGTCGGGACAATCTTGGTAAGCTCTTAAGTAGTGTCGGAGGCCATCCTTAATAAACGGCACGACCGGTAGGCCACGGATGAAACAAAAGCCTGTCCCCCGGGCGCAAATTTATCAAACAAGTATGGATATTCAAAATCATCCATTCTCCAGCCAGGGCTAAAGTCCTGTTCTCCCACATCGTGCTGGTAGTTAAATAACCCTTTGGTGGTTGGTATTGTCACAACAACCCATTCTCCTGATCGGCCAAGGTATTAAGCTGGAGCAAAAACGAAACGAAGCTGGTGTAAGAATCCGTAACGCATGACTTCCAGCTTTGGTCATCGATGTCGATGGTGGTAGCAAAGGTGGAAAAAGGAGCAGCAGCTCAAACAAAACAGACCACAGAACCAGATTCGTTGCGGTGCTCAGTCAAATCGAAGAATTAATGATCTTCACATTTGGGGGTGCCACTTCTAGCCAAATATATTGTCAAGAAGTTGTTAAACGTTTGACAGCTCCAACGCAAAGAACTAAACACACATATATTCTGCTGCAGTTTTAAATTATTCTTCTGAAATTCATGATAAATCAACGACCACTCCAAAAATCGAAAGTCTTTCCTGTGCCTTAATCTTGTCGCCGATCGGCATCGCAACACATGGTAACCGTGCACGAGCAAAATAAGGACAGGACACGATTCATCGTAACCGCAATTCATCTTTGTGCGGTTTGATTTAAAACACCATCACCGCCAGCAAGCGTACAAGATCGCGCATCGATCGAAAGGATCCAACTTCCAACCGCAGGATTTACGGATGGGTGGTCCAGTTCCAGCAGCCCACGAACCAACGCGAAAACGCACAACACAAAAAAAAAAAAACATACACAACGCACAAACCAGAACATCCATCGTGTTTTGTCCCAATGATCCTCTCCCTTGCCGTCTTATTGCACCTGATAACGTTGCAGTCAGTGAATTTGGAGTGGTTGTAGGATCACGGGTTTCACTGGTACCCTTTTTTGCATTCCTCGCACCCAACGGGTAAATCGGTTCGGAATCTCAACAACCGTACAGCGGAGGCGAAAGTCCAAACCTTCACGAAACGTCCTCCTGCGCAAGGTGGTCCCATATGCGTTTTCTTTCTCCCGCCCGACCACAGTAACATGGTTCGATAAAAGATTAATTTAAAGCAGAGCGAACAAAAAGGGAGATCACACCGTTGCCCGGTGAGGCGCAGGGCCCATTTATCAGTTCTGCTGTGTCGTTCAGAAGCGTACCCCGTGTGCGTGTGTGTGTTTGAGTGCGCACACGGCAAAGGAACAGGTTCGTGCGTAGCACGTGCATGCGGACTTGACTTGACAAAGTTGTTATTCCCTGCCTGTGTTTCTCCATGTACTGGTGGTGCTCCCGTGCTTCACTGAAACGTTGATCAAATGTCAAAGTCAATTTTTGGGGAGAATTCCGGCGAAAGGGAAACCGTAATGTGCGATTTGAGCTTTACGATTTGTACCGCTGTGTCCCTTTCGACTATTGGACGATGTTTTAATGTCAACCGAAATTTGTTTCTTAAATTGGTTCACGAAAAAAGAGGTTCAGAATTGGGTTGGAGGAAAATGTACAGTATTCACGGTAGCTTAATTCCTCAGTCACGTACAGCTTGTACCTGTACCAGTGAACTATTGAGCACGCTGTCTTATGTCAGACTGCATTTAAACCAACAAACATAATTTTTGCATGAGGTATTTTCCTTGACTATTTTTCCCCGTTATTTTTTATGAGTAGTTTTACAATAATTGTATTCTACCACAAAATAAAACACGCCGTGGATTTCCTCGGTTCTAGAGTGTTCTTGAAGCTATTAAAATATTTAAATTACTCCAAACCACTCAATTACCCCGATTCACTTACATACGATTAACTGTATTGATGGCTCTTTGTAGCATAACAATTTGTACATATCTAGCCCAACCGATCCCCGATCGTGAACTCTGTCTACCGAAAGCTCCTTTTGATCGCATAAACATGCACATTGTCTTCCCTGACCCCTGGCCGATCGGAAAGCTCTTCAGCGTCGATCACCAAAGTGTACACTTCTTGCAAGCTGCTTGCTGCGTCCCCTGCAATTTATCGCAAGCCCAAAATCTCATAAAATCGAAGGACTCTCGGTGCTGACACGATCGATCGTCGGCGAATCGGCAAGGTTCTGTCCGGCACGGTCAGAACAAACTGGCCAATCCACTGGCTTGCTGTAGGGCTTTCCATTGCCCCTTGCACGTTCGCTATGCACCAATAATAATTGCAGTAATCGTCACTCGATACTTGAGGCACGAATTCGCTTGCTTAGAATAGTGCTTCACGCCTCACTCAAAGCCACAAAGGTAGGAGGTTGGAAGCGCTTCAAACACTAAACATTTGCAATGCATGAATCCGTTCCTTGAATTGGATGATTCAGTGAAAGAGATCGTATCCGATAGTGATCTTAATTGACCAAACTTAGTGCAACTACGATGACTAGCGAACCAATTCGAACGTCGATCGCGAGAGTTGAAGATCCAACACGCTCGAACCCAAGTTAAGCGGCTCCATTCATCAACATCAACATCTGCACTGCACACAAACTTCACGGTTGATCCAACCGTGCTCCACATGTACGGTGGACACGCTCAACAACACTTGGCATCGCACCCGCCAAGCGTCAAATCTCGTCCAAATGGTCGATGTTGATCTTTCCGTCCGACGAAGTGAGCATGAAAAATGTAGGCAAACATGATCGCAAACCGTCAACCTCGCGTGCACTGGCAAAAGCTTCGCGCGAAGGCCTCCGTAAATGATTACTATTAATTATCGAATTAGCACGTTTAAGTCCCGCGTTCTGACGGTTTTGAACTATGAGGCATAAATTGGCCACCAGACAAGCAGGGCTTGATCGTTGGTGGTATTTGATATTTATTGATAGCACCCGACGAGCGCACCTGGGTTCAGTCGCTGCCGGTTTGCAGAACAGATATAACGAATCGAACGATCTTTGCCTTTGCTGTAGCGTCTCAAATGTTTTTGCACCCCCGGAGGTTGAAGGTCACTAAACGGTTTTTTCCCAGCTCGATGGAGGTCCGTGTTTAAGATACTGATATTTACCGGACTTTAGAGGCACCCACGGCTTTGCTTTTGACCGTGCTATAATTTATCCACAGATATCAATAAAATGTCAGCCATAAAAGTGGATGAAATGGTGAAAAACTCTACAACACAACACATTCTTTCGTGATTATTTCCTTATTTCACTTAACTTCGTGATAATCCTATTGTTTCTCTGGTAAGTCTCCCAGCATCACGCGGTGCGGCTATCTGTGCCGTCCACCTGTCTAACTTGGTTAAGCATTTCTTGGGCCTTTCAGTGGTTCATATCTAGCTAATCCTTCTCCATTAATTGAGCTCTTTCTCCAGCCCTGAATGCTCTTTATGTTGAATGAATAGATCACCCAGGTTTGCACCACGGGAGTTTGCTTGACGCTGACAGACACTACAGTCCCGTTCAGGTGTCAACACTCGAACCTCGCCAGCATGTCACGAAGCGACAACGCAGCAACGACCTAATCGTCGTGAGCTTCGCCAGCGACACCCCATTGCCTAGCTTCTAGCCTCAGTTGTGATTCGTAAATCATACAAACCGTCACAATGGCTCAATCGCATCAACCCTTCCACAAACTTTTGATGGCGGAAATTCCGCAAATCGTCGGGAGACGTGCCTAAGACCAAGAAAAAAAGCGAGGTAACAAACGCACCCCCAGCTAGAGAAATCCAGCCGTGAACCAAACCTGCGTGAAGGTATTCAGCAAATGTCTAGCTGAATCTTTTTAGGCTCGCTAATAAAAAAAACATGCCTTACCCTACCGGATGTGGAGTTAGATTCTTTAGCTGCTGCAGGAGCGCACTACCTTCCTCTTCTTAAAATATCTCCTGCAGCTTCACCGATTTGCTAGGTCGTCAGACTTCCCACTACAGAAAGGCCTAGATATGAGCGATGATCGCGAAATTCCACCTACCCCACTGAGCCTTGTCGTCTTTATAAACGATGAAATCCCTGTACGCTATTTACCTCCAAACCTGACGCGTCCCATTAAGGATGATCGCAGACGCAAATCCGTATGATGGAGGCCTTACCCCTTACCCTATCACACCATACCACTCCCAGCCCTACGCTCGTCATCCAACCTGTCACGGTGATATATGAATTTTAAATCCCCACTCCGAATGAGTTCTCCAAGCGCCCACAGTAATTGATCCGATCCTCGTAAATGATAACCGTGAGAGAAAGGAGTGTAGTGCATCCACCAAAATCCCTTGAAAGGCGAATTTGCTCGTTCGGTAAGTCGTGCTTTCGCAGTCTCCGACTGTCAACCGGCTGTTTCTGGGTTTTGAATGTGAGGGACACTATCTTCTGTTCACGTTTTTTTTTTCTATACTGCTTCAGGTCCCGACGAAGACCGCACGGTCCCACACACGCTATTAGTCAATCGGTGAAGGTAATGTGCAGCAAAAAGCGGTTCCGCTTATCGTAGCCTCGGTAAAGCACGGGATCGGTAGGTAGGGCGGAATGATGGTAAAAGGGATGGCATTGTTTTCACTTATCCACCGGATGACATTCGTAGCATCTTTGCTAAGGTTTAGTGAGCGGTGTGCAGGATGTTAAAAGAGCCAAATTCAAAATATTTTCAAGATTCGTAAAAAGTTTTTCTTTTCCACAATATTACAATAAAACCAATCTTACCTGTAACATTTCTTTTTAATTCGGAAAGAACTTCCAATCTATGCAGTATTGCTTATTAAATATTATTTTGAAAATAATTAAATTTTATCCCTTTGCTTTGGTCAAATACAGTTTGTTAACTAAATTTATTTACATACACATACTGGAATATTCATATGAGTATAAATCACTCAGGGAGAACCCCCTTAATACCAAACTCGTCGGTTCCTGCACATCACATCCAAGCGGCCAACATGAACCTTCTATTCTGCCATAGATAAATTAGTATCATATCTCCGTCGCTTCAATTCGCTCGCTAATTAACCGACCAGCCACGCGAAAGGCCATTAGTGTCCGCGTCGTTTATGCCACCGTCTGCCGCAACCCGTGACGAGGAAAGGGAAACGAGCCACAGGAAGGCGGGCAGCTTATTTGCTTAGCATTTATGCTACTGAAAGTTAAACAGGTGGCCCACTAGCCAACGAACGAACGAAAGGGAATCGATAGAAAATGAATTGATGGCTTTTAAAAGCCAAAACGCGCTTACAGTGGCATCCCTGATTGTGCTGAAGCGATTCTTGCACGCCGATGCAGCCGGTCGGTGGCAAAAGGAAGAATTTGATCTTTCTTATGCTTCACTTCCTTCCTTCAAGCGAAGGGACCAAGAGTTTAGAATTGTTCGCCAGAAATCGAACGCTCACACCAATGCTGCTCGATTGCGTCTGATGGGTGTAAATCTTTTTTCGCGTATTTTATTTATGGTTTAGCAATTTCTGCCGATAAATGTTAACAAGTGAACGGATGTGCCAGCCGACAAATCGCTAATGAACACTTCGGACATTAGGTCCTCGCGGGGTAATCAATGATTAATTGAACGAATAGTGGCAAACATCTGTAACGTCTGGTAAAACCGTGCAGTTAAGGGATTTATTTTACTGGCACGATCAATTAATCAAACCGTGATGGTGTACTTCAAACTAAGGCCTGCGTTACAGAAAATGAATCAGTGCACTCTTGCATTATGCTACTGCGTTTCTTAACGCATGAAAATTATTTACAGCACAAAATATTCACTTTTCATGGTTATTTACCGTGGCATCTCGAGCCCCGAAACAAGGCGCCAGTCAATTTTGATCCCCGACACTGTTCATTGTTCGTGATTGAAGACTGTTTGACCTTCGCGGTACACACCAAAATCCTCCCTGCTCCTGTAACTGAAACCGCTTACTCATCGATGTGCCGGTCACCAGATTAACTACAATTTGATCGACCCCAGGCGCACGTGATTCAATCGATACATTTTCTCCTCCGAACAGATCAAAACTTCCCTTCGTTTCGTGAGACGTGCTGGTGCTGCTGCTGTCCGACACAACAAAAATGAGCAATTTTGCATGGTTCATTTACATACTTTCGGTTTCGGGAGGGCTTGCAGGCTTCGTCACATTCACCCTGACCTCGTCTAACGGATGATGATGACGATGATGGGAGCTGTTGCACCATCACCACTCCCACCGTGCTGATGTTTGGATATACTGTACCATGTTTACTGTTGTTGTTGTTGCAAGAGGAGGGCACAGGGAGGCATTCATCACCCACCAGTGTGACCTGCCGAGCCGAGCATGAATGGTGTCTTATTTGCCACTTTGAATATTAATTTATTTTCTCATTTAGAGGAACAGAATTTTCGTGCAGTGAACGAACTTGAAACGGATTCGTCGCTTATATCTTGTTCCCGTTTCGTGCCGCTACCGACACGGTTTTTTTTCTTTAACTTCAGCTTGGTGTCCTCAAGCGGACGATCAAAGAGTGACGAACAATGATCTCGATTCCCACTACACGATTGTGAGGGATTCTCTTGCTCAATCGACATGTTGGCCTTGTGCCATAAAGAAAGCTTTAATAGAGCAGAAATGTAATAGAATTATTAACAGTTGTATCAATAACATAAACAATTGTATAAATAAAATAAAAAATACTTCCTCGACACTGTCGCACAATTTTCATAGCATTCGATTTACACTTATTTCTCGTGGCAGTTGATCACAGGCTGCTTATTGCAAAATCAGAAGCAAAAATGTGTTCCAACGAACTACTAAATATGATTTGCCAGCCAGATCAATTGCCCATGCAGACATGCAGACGTACCGTAGCAATCGCAGAAAACGAATCAAACAACCACGACCTCACAAAGCCCTATGCCATCCGATCTCATCAGTCAGTGGCCCGAATGCTGAAGTCATAATTCATGCCATCACGCGCCATCATGTCAAACAGCGAATCTGGTGCGAACGCGTTCGTGACCGTACACAAGATTTCAACGCTACGTCAAGCGACGAACCCCGCGTTGTCATCGGAGAGCGACCAGTAGAACCTTCGCATAACCGCTGCAATCTGGACCGTAAATCACGGTGGATGTCATGCGATGCCATCCTCATTGCACACAAGTACCTTTGTAACCGTTCGTTCCGGTTGATCGATTACCGATCGACACTTCGGACGGGTAGCATATATCGATGCCGAATGTGTGTTTGTCCGAATCTCCGATGAGCACGCAGTCAACCGGGGGCTGGAAACTAGAATAACGCGTCTACCGGTGCATGCCAACCGGTAGTTGACCAACATTGCGATGATTGCTCAATTTTGTTTCCTTCATTTCTTGCACAGTTGGTGGAAGATGCAGAATGAAACCGCTCTTGAGAACGTTACTCTTTTTCGCAACACATCGGTTTGAAACTGTGCTTATTCGAAACAGCGGGTGGCCATCGTACCGCGACACGAACTGTTTTGTCTCTGTCAGCGAGTTAATCAACTTGGTTTCTAACTACCAGCGCTTGTTCGTTCAGGAGTAAGCCAAAACGAAACGATTGATTTAGGGCACACGGAACCAAACAAAAAACAATCTTCCTCGGGTAGTCTACTATTATTTTGTTTGATTTGAATTTTTCAATCAAAATCCACATGTCACGTGCACCAAATGCTTCCACAGCATGATTGCACTCTTTCAATGCTAATTCCTGTGTAAAATTGCACCGGTCGCACCGGTCGCACCGGGGCAAATCGCGGCGTAGCGGTAGCAGTTCAATGGGTGAGGTGAAAAATTGGTATTTCACGCCTAGACGGCAGCGAATTTGTCTTACTGTCTGGTCGTACGCGGGCCATACTGTCTGCATGCCCTGTGATCGTGTCACGTTCCGTTCACACAGCGCGATGTTCAACAGATAAAGGTGGGCTTTGATTGATGGTTTTATGCGACTTTGAAGCAGACAGTTCCGGGACGGATAGAAGCAGTTGCACTAGATGTATTAAATTCTATATGCAGCTGGAATCGAACACACTCACAAGAACAAGGATCAAGGATACAAAAAGATTATTATTTATAAATTAATGAAAGAATAATTTATCCATTTCTTAACCAACTCTTTCAACCTATCAGCATTTAAGCATATTAATCTAGTCACAAGCATTTTCAAATATGTGTACCGCTAAAGCATAAACCTTACACCCTAATCGGGACCGGAAGGGGAAATAACTTAAACGATCGCGTCCTCCCACCACAAACGTGATCCCGCTCTTTGCTACTGGGTGTCTTTTTAATTGCCTATGCTTCTGGTGCCACTTTGTTATCGCGAATGTCATGGTTTTGCTTTTACGCTTCTTATTTTGCATGCTCCCGTCCCAAAAATTAACTTTTCACAATCAAAAAGCTAAACCGCTCTGATTGCGGCTCAGTAGCATATATCCCAAGGCTGACCATTCGATGAAGAAAAATCGCTTCATTCCGGTGCCGCAAATGGCTGGCTGGGTGTTGGTGCTGATTTAGTTTTGGCAACAGCCCCCCAGAAAAGGTTTATGCCGAAGACGATCTCGATGTTGAAACTGAAGCAAAGGCAACAGACTACCCTGCGGCCATTAGTGGAGGCCATGGTGTTTCACTAATAGGCTTAGATGTGTTTTTCATTTGCGGTGTCACCGATTTATCATCTTATCCTATGACATTATCAGCGAAGGTGATGTGGTTCATTACTTTAGAATTTTGAATAGAATTTGTTTAAAAGCTTACTGCGTCTAGCGCGAGATTTTTCAAATAGTTTAATATTTTTATTGATACAGAATAACTAAATCTAATGTAATCAAACTTTTTAGCATTATATTTTAACTAATACATCTTCAGATCAAAAAATAATTGAAATATTAGTTTGGGGTTTGTATGTGAAGAGCACCGCGTAAAGCAATTCTTTCATGTAACTCTGTACTAGAGTAACTTCAAATATTTTACGCTCATCATATTTAATACCAAAAGCAACCTTTATTTTCTCTATTCCTCTTTATTGCCTTCATCTCAACAAACTGCAACATTCATTCTGTAGATCAACTAACCAGCACTTTACTTTTAATTATTCTCATCAATTCCCACCTCACCCACATGGGCGCCTGACGTTACGTAAAACACGCCAATGAAATACAACCGATAAATCGTACAACTTTAAAGTACAGTCGCCTCTGCCCTCATCGATTTGCTGACCGGCCGCTACCGGCTACCTGCTACCGTGTGGATGCGAAATCGTTTCACCCGCTGTCAAATTTAAATATGATGCTCATTAACAATCATAAAACATTAACGGCAACATTCAACAAATCTTCCCCACCCGTTCGAAAACAAAAGGACAAAAAACGGTCCCAGCGTGGTAAATGTGTGCAAATGGTAGGGAAGGTAGGAATGATTTTCAGCACGGGGGCATAATTCGATTAAACTCATCCAACTACAAAGTAACGACCGATGGGGTCAGCTAGCCCTGCTAGCAGCAACGGGACCAGCTGGTAGCTCCCACTCACCCGTAAATAGCCTTTATGGATGAGGCAGGGAACGATAAATTTCCCCCGGTCGGTTTTAGGTTTGTGTGCCTCCTTTCAAACTCCTTTCGAGGTAATTTTTTATCCTATTTTTAACGAGGGAAACGGTCTTTTTCTATTAACCTTACTAGCCGCAGTACACCGTGCAGTTCAACACTATCAAAGTCTAGTTGCACATGGTCGAACCATCCCTTTCTTGAACAGAACAGACCGTGCTGAGGTTCACAATCGAATCAATCCAACGATAGCAAAAGCCGATTGGGACGAACCGTTCGCAATTATTCATCCACATCATCGGCAAAACTAAATCCCATCCTCCGTGTGGGTGTTTATCGGGCCCACAACAATGATGGGGAGGAGGACGCGGAAGCAGAACCAAATGAACCGTTAACAAATGATGCTACCAACGCCTACTGTGTGTCGATGATCTTTTCGCTTAGATTTTGGGCCCTTCAGCTGGGGGAGAGCATATAAGCAAGTGTGCTACCATGAAAGCGCCACGGTTTGGCTAGCGGGGAGCATGTGTGGTCCGGGAGCAATGTGTTGCCGAGATTTATGTCGCTTCTTCACCCGATTGGGCAGTAAATTAATTTCGAAAACTGAAGAATTATGATGCTCATCGTGAGTGCAGACACCTATTGCAGATCCTCTTTCTACTCGCAGACACACACTCACTCGAGATCGAGATGAGCGATAAACTTGATGCACTTTTGACTCGACATCAGTTTCAATTGCTTTCGGTATGGTCAAACCGCTCGACGTGTGGCAAAAGGTTTTAGGCAAGCAGCAGCAGCACCACCACCACCACCACCACCAACAGCAATAGCTTACACTCATATCTAATCTGGCTTGTGTAATCAACTTAATAGATTGTGCATATGAGTTTGCTTTGCGTGTAGTGTAACGTGAGAAGAAGCGATCGTTTGTGCGTTAGTTTTATATGAGCTTT
>KB683290.1:0-15679 GCA_000349165.1 Anopheles christyi | reverse complement strand
GGTTGACCCCTACATGATGAATTACGAAATGATCAATTTTGACTTACTCCCTCCTAATGTAACAAAACCTAACGCCAGACGTTTCATTTCCGGGCCACCCCCCCCCCCCCCAATTTCCATAATTTAAAGTATGTTCAAACATGGATTTTTCAACCGGTCTTGTGGTGTCGTCGTCAATTCCAAGCCTTTTTGTGCTCTTTTAGTGTCTCAAATTTTAGTGGTTTAGTAGGTGTAGGCCGAATACGATTGTTGGGCCAAATGAAAAGAAAAGCAACATAATTTTGAGTTACTTACACCTATTGAATTACGTGCGTAATGTATTCCAAAGGCATCAGTGTTTGTTAGTATGTGTCTTAGTTGTGTCTTTTAGTTTGACGATTTCCTGTATCGTAAGAAGGCGATTGTATTTCCTTCAAAATTATATATATATCATATATCTCGTAAATATTTGTTTTTAATTTTAAAAATTTTAGAAAGTATTATAAAGTAAATAATTAGTAGCTAGCGTGGAAAAAGGGGCGAATCGCGAATCGATGGATCGCTGCGAAAGAGTGTAATTGCATTTGAAATTTATTTGTCCATTGTGAAATGCAATTACCTATCATCTGATGCACTAAACTGATGCGATTTTTCAGTTAGTTTTTACATTCATATAACTGAATTCCCAAAATTCATGTTTACGCTACTTCTGCTGTTTTACATGTAAGATTGATCGCAGGAAGGGTTAAACATAAAATAAAAGTACTGAGTCTAGATGGAATTATATGTATGGTACAGGAATAAAAGTAAACAAAATAGGGAAAATGGAAAAGGATAAAATTTGAAACTTGAAACTTTTGAAAATGAATAAAACAAGAAAAAAAGTATAATGATGAATGAAAAAAAAAAACAATGACACAATCAACTCTTTCATTGAAAAACTAAAGAGAGCGAGCTCGCCACCATTGAGACGGTAAAACGACCAGAAGATCAACAAACACTTAAATACGCGAAACAGAAGTTAAACAATGTTTAAGGGTGTTACGGACGCGATTGTAAATTTTCGGCTGCTTATCTACTGCACTATCTAACTTCTATTGTTTACACTACGTGTTAAAAGGGCTTACGTACTCTACAAATGTATTACAACTTTTTTTTTATTAATTGTTACTTTTAATATTCTTTGTTTTTAAACCAGACTCTCTTGCGCTTTAGAAACGTGAAAATAGAAACCCAACGTTTGAGGCGGTCTTAAATCGGTCGTACGAACTGATCGCAATTTCTAAACGTTTCGAAGTTTAAATTATATCAAGAAATCGAGGGGATAGTGCGATAGAAATCAATTGGCTTTACTTACGTTTCTTTCATTTTCTGCTTCCAAATGTTCAAAAGTAAATGCACCCAGAAAACAGTATGCAACTACAGTCGCCACCAGTGTCACATGGGAAAAAATGCACGTAAACACCTTCCACATGCAGCAAACGAAAGACATGCATTTGCTCCGCTGCTTTTTTTCGGGTTCGCCGTAGGAAATTGACATCTGTGGCTGCAGTTGTTGCATTGGTGGAGGGGCCGACCGTCTAGACGACATGTTGACTGTGTATTTGTTTTGCTCGATGAGAAAATGAGTTTCCTCACAATTTAGTCCTCAAAACTACAACAAAAAGAATAGTAAACATCGGCAATCATTTGCTATAGTGTTTGTCACAAACTAATATTATATATATTACATTACATTACCATGTAAAAAGGCAATAGCTTGCATACGGTGAAGTTGTTTCAGTCAGCCATTTTTCTTTACCTATAAAATTAAAACTTCAAGCTCACTTTACACGTACCATGTGATGCATTTTACACTCATATTTATCGTTAAAGGTGTACATCAAAGATGAATCACAACATAAATCATCGCTGATTCGGTAAAGTGGTTTCACCAATTTATTTTTGGACGCAGAATAGCACAGATCTTTGCATATGTTTTTTTTTGAATGCTGACTATCTTATTAAAACACTGCTGAATTATCACTACACTAAACTTATGGTACAAAGTTTGTTCAAAAATGAGCAACGAAAAGAATTGAACACGTATATTATGGATATCATACTTTAGTCCATCTAATTGAATGGAAAATTTCAACACTACTTGTTAATGCTATGTCATGCGTAAAGAAACTATTGACGTATGTTTCTAATACATTGACAGAATGTAACACCGGTAGCACATATTCTCAATCTGGTCATTTTCACAGTCTCACTGTCTCATTTCCCTAACATATGCAGAAATCACGTCAAAATATAGTTCCCTTTAGGCTCCATCAAATACCACATCCGCGGTAACACTAGAATGTTACAGTCCCTGTTTAAATTCTATTCGAAAAAGCGTCAATTTTCACATTTCTAGTAAGAATTCTATAAATGATCCTATGAGAGAATAGAAGTTTACACCAGTCCCTCTAATAGCACCAAGTATACTGAACGCACGAATTATTCAGCTCGTGTTATGAAATTATTCCCAGCTGACGCGTGCGATCGTAACAGCGCATTCGGTCACATATTCTCATAAGCACCGATACAAACGTGTTCGGTCAGCGACGAGTTTACTCAGCATCGAAGATATTCAATTTTCTTTTTCAAGCTGTCGAGCCGAATATAGGAAGATCTGTTTTTTTACAGGAGTCTTGGTGAGATTGCCTGATCGAAGCGACAGACATAGCGGATAGGTTTTAGTATTGGTGTGGAATATGAATTTTAAATTCACCAAGCAAGCATGCTCCTTAGGTTGCTGCATTCATCGTTACTCTCATGAGCATGCGAGAGTTTTCCACTGACTGGCTTGTGTGGGGTTGGACATACAACACGATAGCTTGATCGTTAATGTGGTGAGGCAGTGTGTGAATTTCGGAATGTGAGGGTGTAATAAGAACATATGTTGATTTATTCGCTGTAGCTTGCATTACAGGATTCATCAGTCGAAATGGCATGATAAAAAAATAATATTTAAACCATTTTTTTTAAAAATAATCACTCCACTTGTTGTAGCTCATTTGTTCGTTTGAATAATAGTATTTTCCTACATACTACAATTAATAGATCGAGCTGCAAAACTAGGTAACCTAAATTAATAGTTTATTGATGTTAAAAGAGTTTAAATTTGACACATATGCTTAATACATGCTAGACGTAAGTTAGAAAACATGCTTAGCGAAAGCGAATGTATACTGTTATCAATTAGAATACTCGGATAACGCTGATCATTATATTTCAAATAATCATTCAAATTATAAGTTTTTCCTCTCGTCAACATATTCACTAGCCTGAAATGAAAATTTAATTTTAAAAAGTACATTAAATTTTTCTTTTAGGGTCATTGCAAATTTACATACTAACAAATCAATTTTCTTAAATTGAAGTGTAGTTTTTAAAATAAAAAAAAGTAACACCGGCAGTATATTGTATGAGGCAAGAGCTGACGGTTTAACAGTTTGAATTCATTTGCTCGATTCAAATTAGCTCGAGAATCGATGTGTTCTTTGCAAGTGAATAATAGAATACATAACATATGAATAGAACTGTTAAAGACATGACAATGACATTATTTTTTTTCAAATGACACTTTCTACAAGTATGACACTTGATACGGGGAAATTTGTTTTAAATTGACTAAACGCATTTTCACTCGTATTATAATTACACACAAAAAGTTATAAAAATGTTACAGATGTATTAAAATTGATTCATCTAAAATCGCATCACTGACCCTCAACGCTGTTAATAATGTTCTGCATTTTGATATTTGGATTTTCCTAAATGCCGAAACCAACATTTCTATGGAATTTGGCACATTTCTACCAGGTAATTTTGTCGATCATTCAGTTGCAAATTGTTCGAATCTTGTTTTCGCACAATCGAGTACTAGTTAATGTTCGATAATACACTACAAAATGTATTGACACTAGTAAAACATTAATTATAGTACACAAAAGTATGAATCTGTATGAAACGAGCAGTGTGAATGTATTTGTGAACGGAAAATGTTATGATACAATCAATTGAAGAAAGGTACTTTCTATTATGTTTACTACCAACATTAAATGCTACAGTCATACTGATTATGTCGATTGATAATTTATTGGTAAGACTTCGCTGAACAGGCTTTTGACTTATACTGTAACCTTGATTTTCATAATACAATAACATAAAATACGCTGTAACTAGTAATTTGCCAGCTATCGTAGGACTAATAAGTAATTGACCGTGACAAACCGTTTCGGCGCGACATTATTTCACATTACCGACTTCCGCATGAAATGTTCTATACATGGGTTAGTACGGTAAGGAACTTGAAATAGGCAGTATGGGTCTTCGAGCTCTTAAAGTAGTGGAATATTGTGCGTTACCGTACCTATTTGCAGAGCTGTCTGTTTACGGAACAACGTATAACATCAAGCAAACGGTTACCCGAACTGCAGTGACCAGTATGTTTGGTGTGGCAGTATTGTTATCAGGAGTGCCACCGATATTGGCCTTATTGTACGACCTCAATGGTTTAGATCTTTCGAAATGGATATCTTTGCTAGAGCTGTTGCTTGAGTGGAGTTGTGCACTCTTAGCATTTTTCACATTGTTTAGATACCGAGTACAGACATCGTGTTATCTGAACAAAACAATCAACATTAGTGAAAAAATTGAATCCGGCAATGATACTCATACTCATCTTTCACAAATTGCTAGACGTTGGCTGGTCAAACTCGCAATTATCGTCATATTTCATCTGCTGCTGACCATCACAATAACTGATGCAATTCCTGATCAGTGGTTGACCAATTCGCTGCTTTCATGGAGCTACAGATTTTCGCTGTTTTGGTCCTCATTTATACTGTCGACATTCGTTCGGTCACTAGAACTTTTTATGTTGTTTGTTGATTACGTCAATCGTAATTTGTACCGAAATTTGAGCAAAGCAATAAAAACGCCAAATAACTATCGGAGCTTTAATTATCAGAAAGTAGTTCAGTTGATTCAAAACGATGTAGAATTGAATTACTTGGTAGTTGAAAACATTGGCCTACTGAATGCGGTTATCTCGACCTTGTTGTTTTACTACTTTTTTGGAACTGTTTCGGACGTGCGTATCCTTCAAGTTTTTCCAACTGGTGTAATGTCCTGAAGGGCCAACACATCATTAATTTAATCAATCATTGCAATTGATTTTCTTTACAGAGCTATGAGCTGTTTGCTGGATTAATGGAGTTGTACAATGAGAAACGTCTCGACCATGGTCTGAATGGTGCCGTAGTGTTTCGCAGCAGTTTGAAGCTGTTCCTTCGTTATACGGACTTTCATTCCTTAATTTACGGATTCAACAAGTTTCATCAAAGGGTAAGATGTACTTGATAGCTAATGGATTTAATAATCTGCTTATGTTGATTATTACCGTGGATTATTTTTAGCAAATTCAATCAAGTTTCACCATGTGTCAAAACATTCCATCAAAGGGTCAGTTAGGAATCAACTTTTTGAGAGTGGTAACATTTCGCTTTCTCAGATAAATAGGGAAAAAGAATGGTAGCAGAATTTTGATTATTTTTTTTCTTTTCAAATCCCAGCACGATATCGTGATAATGCATATGATGAACAAGTTCTCCTCAATTGACATTTTAAACGTAGTATCGTTAAATAATTCCCTTCTATTTCAGGTAAGAATTTATTATTTTAAAAAACATTCAATAAGTGCAGTATATCCATGTCATGCATTTTTATTTGCTTATGTTTTGTTTACTGTTGTTACAAATTTTACGTTGCTGTTTTTCATCGATTCAATCAAACAATTACCGTATTTTCGCGTGTATAGTATCAGCGTTTTTACAATTAAAAAATGATGTGTTACACTACAAACATAATATTATTCTGCCAAACTTAAATGAAGCAAAGCAGCTTTATTAGTGTTCTATTCGTTAAAAAAAGTTGAAGAAAACTGCTGAAAAGGTGCACTTATTTGCAGTAACGTTTGTGAACATTTTAATTGTTTTTTTTTTCCATTTTTTCGGTTTTTTTGAATAAAAAAAGTATTAGATAATGTTAAAAAATGGTTGCGTTGTTCACGCAAAGATACGATATATTGTTTATGGCCTTTTACATATTTTATTTGATGATGATTTAGCGTGTAGTTGATAAAATAAACATTTGTTAATGTTTGTTTCAGATCTCGGGCTCGACGATAAGCTTTATTGTACTTCTTATGCAAATTAAATTATCAGAAGAAATATAAGAATTTTTCCTTTTTTAACCAAATTGCTTGTGTTTTTTGGGTATGATGCATATTTATATTTTTTATAGTTATTAGAGAATTGTGCTCTTAAGAAATGTACCCGAGCTAAGGATTAACTTTAGCTGAGGATTACGGATAATAGTTTTGCTTTAGCTTTTCTCATCAAGGTACCATAGCTCATCAAGGTTCTGCTGCATGATCTTCCATAGCTTATTCCATTAGTTCGATCAATCCAGTCTGGTTCCCAGTTTATGTGCCAGATGAATGACTTCCAGCTTTCGTTTTTTAATTATGATGATGAGGTCATTAAGCACCCTATGATCCTTGTTCTTTAGATAAACACAAATAAAAAGAAGGATATGGTTGCCGTCCTTCTAATACAAAGCCTCGAGCTGACGTAGTCTACCATCATCGGCGACATCACCTTCCGCCACGGATGCAGCACAGCAGCCCCTCATCGTCGGCGACTTTACATGCTGCCCGGTACAGAACAACAGCATCAGCATCGGCAATTGAAACATGAGTAACAGTGGTATTATCAGCCTTATCGTAGTCGCAATTCCAGAAACTAAGAGACGCAGCAACATCAGGAGCCCTTTATCAGCAGCATCGGCCGGAAAAAGTCACCACGCCGGTATTTCTTTGGTGGAATATCCCCGCGTCGAATCAACCCCTCCGGATCTTACAAGGGGGAGATGTTGTGGACAGCCGTGCCGACCCTGGACTCACCGAAGCAGTTGGGCTGCCTCCGGTTGAGGTCAAGAGAACGATAGTGTGCTCACGCACACTAGCACGCGCATACCAATCGATCGATGCTCCGTGTGCATCATGCATGAGCATGCCTCCCTGTAGAGTGCTTGGTACAGCTGGCTCGTTAGGTTTTATTTTGTTTTATATTAGTTTTTGTAAAACAATTCAATTCCGTTCGATAGTGCGTACGTTTTTATTATATGTAAGTTCACCGTAAACTCTTCCTGTATTGTTAATAATTAAAAATGGGATCGTGAGGGCTCACTTGTCGATCGATTGATAAACCATCGATAAACATAAACATAAACATAAAGGTACATAAAGTCTCTAAAAGTATATCAAACCCAACAAATACATTCATACACACCAAACAAATATAGGGTTTACTATTCATTTGTCCGTCGTAAATCAAACCTGGTCCAAGGGTGCTTGGTCCAATCGAGATTCGAACCTTCTGGGGTATGTTTGTTATGTTGTACAACTTGCGAACTGTCCTAGATCTTTACTCTACATTACTTGGATTAAAACGATTAAATAAGAACAAGTGGAAGCAATAATCTGAAAAGAAAAATAAAGCTTTTCCTTGTTCAATAGTTAAACTGGCGCATAAAGACTTACCGTCATAACTAGACTTCGATCTAGATCAAAATATCCAAATAAATTAATACCATCCTGAACTCTATTCACAATTAAAGACAACGTTGTCACCTACATAAAAGAATATAAGTTGAATTCAATACACCAGCGGTGAATATTTTACTTACACTTTTGTGAAATTCTTTGCAGCCCTTTTCAGGCATTATTTTTCCGGCTGCTCCTGACAAACAACATAATATGTCTACTGAATGTTCGATCTGCGAACATAGAATGGTGGAATAAATGGCCAACTTAATTAAACAAGAACTGCACCACACAAGGAAAATGTCAAGACTACTTACTTTGAGATTTACATTGGCTGTCATGTCAACGAGGAAAACAATCTGTCCTGCACTTGCAATGGCCGAGAGCATCGGGAAAAGCGTTTCAGTTAAATTTGCTGAATCACTTGTGGTACGCGCCATTTGTCGATAGCACAAGAAAAGCTACCACCATTTAAATTTAAAACAATGGTAAGAAAAGCACCATTATGAATATTATATTCATTATGTACAACTCATAGTTAAATGCAGCGCCTACTAGGATAAGGTAAAGTAAGAAGGAACAATTGCCATCATATAAACCAGAGTTGAATATACATAATCGTATGAGGATTTACCACTGATATCAGTTCCCCATGTTTATAAAATATAATACAATGAATTTGCAAAAAAAAGGATAAGCTGTATTAATAAACCTATAATCGGGAAATATACCATAACATAAACGTGGTTAAGATAAGATCTACACGTAAATAAATCAAACAGTTGTCGGTCTTATTAAAAGTTAAAAACAACACATTCACTGTACATAACATTTCTATGAGATTCACTAATAATTTCTAACATGTAACAAATTTAAAAAGTTTTCCAAAGTTCAATGTTATGGTACAACCACTGGCAATTTGTGGCTTCACCGTTTCCTTATTTTCAACACAATGATAACAGGCTGCCGGAAGGGATTTATCAAGATACACGAGTTTACAAAAGTTGCAATTCGAGTTTCATGCCATTGACTACAGTTACAGAATTTCATGCAGCTTTAGGGGTATAGGGAGCAATTTTGAGGAAATAATAAAGCGATTTAAAAAAAATAATTTAAACCTCGAAGGCGGGGTGTGAATCGATTCTGTGTCGAGAATTATCCGAGAACGAGTTGATAGCATTTAAGGTCGTTATAATAGATTTCTTTGCAAAGTGTGTCTAGTGGAGTTGTTGTTTTATGTTTTAAATCCTTTCGATCTTTACGCTTTTATGTTTGTCTCGGAATAGCATGGAAAAATAAACCATGGAATAAATAGTATCCCTTACCTGCATCGTGAAAAGTACAAAGTGCATTCCAATAATTAACAGCAAATTTGGGGAATACAACTGCACCATATCTTCCATAACGTGGCCCAATTTGTCGTACGCTGCGATTAGTTTGCGGAAATACCCATGAAAGTCTACGTTACACGAAGAGTATTCGTTTGCTGCATGCACCTCTTCTATAAGCTCAAGTTTAGTGCCATGTTTAACCTTCTTTCGAACGCTGTCCGATTGACAGGACCGTACCAAGGAATCTACGGACCAATTCAGGGTAGTTAGTGTGCGCGCAATAAATGAAAAATTTATGCCCATCTCAATCGAAACCAGCAGACAGACGACAGCTGGAAGCATTGAACCCATGGATGAAATTAATTTGCCAATCCGATAATCCTCTACATTACGGTCTTGTTCCGTATCGTTTAACGGTTTGAGATTTAACCACAGCACACCCAAAGCCATCACTTCAAACACCTGCTTCAACGCTAATCGACCGTACTGATCCCAGAAACAGCATTGCCGTTGGGAATGATGGGACTTTTGATGATTGTCGTAGATGAACCTGAATCTGCTATTAAGGCCACCAATCATCGCTCTATTATTCCAACGGTGTACATATATGCTGACGGTCACTAGCAGCGGCAATGCAAACGCAACGATCACTTCCATATTGAAGGCTCGCTTTGATTTAGCACAGCTCTGGCTGGTGCAATCGCTCGATGCAATTATACCCTTTGTCAACGACGTTTTATCATACCAATGCCAATAAGTGCCGAAACCAACGCATGACGCCAATAGTACAACCATCATCGTAAACAACGCTCGAACAGCGCCGTCGTGTGCCATTGCAAAATTGGATATCCTTTTCCGGCAGGATACGGTACGACGGTCCGCATTCGCTAAAGTTCGCTCGACAAAAATAATCGCCGGCAGTCCAAACAGAATTCGCAGTGTCGATGCTACCAGGAAGGCGTTCGCCAACCACCACTTGCGGGCCCACACCATGTGCACTGTCAGACAAATACTACTGGAATGGTGCATGCTGTGTTATGTGCATGCTTGTAGCATTAACCCGCTTGACCTGTTTTGACACCTCACCAAACCTTTTTATGAGGGTGGTCAAAACGAATAGGGGCTCCAGTTGATTATGAGAATTGAGCTTTTAATTCATAATAGACCCGTCAATCATGACCACGGGTAGTATTCCTTTCATTGGCATTTGTTGACGAGTAATTAACACGTTAATCGCTGATGACAAAACAGTAAGAATGTTAAAATATTTGACTCCGTTGTTGGATGGCATGTATTACTGGAAGAGATACATTTAAAGTTTTATTAATATGCTAATTAAAATTTTACTCATAGTAATAAAAGGCTATACGCATACGCAGGACTGATTATCATGCTATGGATTCAACAAGTCACAGAAAGCCAAGCACATTGGTGACTTGGTAGGCCTTGACCAGCAATCGTTGTGTGCCAACTAGTAAAGTAATAATAGTAAAGTATTCTTCCTCTCCGTCGCAACACAACACAGCTACGCTTTGCATGAAATTTAGCGCAAGCAGCGAACTGTTTGAGGCGATAACATAAATAATAAAACTCTTCAAATGAAACCAAACTCGCTAGTCAAAATCAACAACCATTGGCCTCCAGAAGAAAACAGACCAATATTTTAAAAGAAAAACTGACCAATGCCAGGTATAAACATGAATAACATAATCCGTCGTCTGAAACCAACATATTGACACACCGTTTAGGGTGTAGCATATATTTATACCGATTTCATCCAATTCCGACACATCCGTGCTGCGATAAAACTATATGCCGTCTAGGATCTAAGCTTATAAACTAAGAGTGCGCAAAGATTGTAAGTACGAAGTATTTGAATGATATAAATAAAATCCTTTATTTGAAACAAGTCAATAACAAATTATTATTTTACACACAATCCAAATTATTCGAACAAAAAGTGCTCAACAACTCAAATCATTGTCCTTTTATTTACTTATTTTTTCGATAAGCCAAAAGGTTCGATTCGTCCATTTTATCACGCGTAGCTTTATACGCTTCTCGTTCCTGATCCGGGTACTTGGTGGGCAAATTTGGAGAATGAAGATTGGCTTTGGCCGGATACCGAATGCCAGCTATTTCAACCTCATAATCTCCACTCAGCACATATTCATTCGTTACTGGAAGCGCTCGTCCATTTGGATGTAAATTTTTTACGAAGCCGAGACAGATCTGCAAAGGAAGGAGAACGATATATTATTTGCTATAGATTCTTTTTTTCCAGTACGTACCTGTTTTTTGAAGGTAAATCCATAAGCGGTAGTCGTAGTTTGTCCACAGTACAACCCATCTCGATATATTGGCTCTCCACCCCAGCTCCACAAGTCTACGTCGGGATCGTGGTCGTTGATCAGCAACTGTATGTACATACGCTCGACACCTTTGTCTCTTTGCTGAAGCAATGCTTCTCTTCCGATGAAATCCACCCCTTTCTGTAAGAATAGACTTGGTGTTTCAATTCTGTCCCTTCCAACATACCAATATTTTATCTTCTGACAATACTTACATCAAACTTTACGCGCCACATTCGTCCGCACTCTAAAGGTGTTGTAAATGTGTCCAAATCCTGGCCCCAAAATGCAAAAAACTTTTCTACTCGAAGTGTTCTCATCGCATAATAACCACAGTGTCTTATTCCATACTTTTGGCCTGCTTCCATTAGCTTCGTGTAAACGTGTAACGCAAATTCGTTGGGTATGTATAGCACGTAACCGAGTTCTCCGGTGTGAGTAAGATTCAATGCTCGAATTCCATTTGCAAGACCGACGTCCAACTCCTAGCAGTGTTGAGTATAATAATAAGCAGTATAGAATTCAAAAGATATCGATAAAAACATTAGCAAAATACTGACCTTGCAGGTGAAAAAAGGAAAACTTTTAGGAGACAAATCCGTGTCCGTAAGCTCGGAAAGCATAATACGAGTAAAAGGTCCCATGATGCATATTGCAGTGTACATAGACGTCACATCTGATACGCTTACTCGTCCACCAGGTGGTAAATGTCGATCGATCCAAGCTTTGCAACGAGCCTGCTGAACGGTCGGTGCAATCATCATGTAACTGATATAGAACAGATGTAAAATAAAATTAAATTGTTAGCACAAAGACAAAACAGTCTCATAGTCATAGTTAATCGACTGGTTGTCCAGTCATTGAGGCAAATGGTACTTACTGGTTTTCTGACAATCGAGCCAATGAGCAATCGTTTTCATAGCCACCATGGCGATTGTGCATGCCAGTGTGAATTATCGATCCGACCGGTTGATTTACATCGTTGGAACAAAGATACTGCAGAAAATCGACTACTTCATTTCCTTTGGACCACAGATCAATCTTTGTAAATGTGCTGTAATCACTCATTCCAATTCTTTCGCGACAATTTTCATACTCGTTCTGCACGTGGTCAAACCAATGAGGCTTGCCAAATCCGTTGGTGGTGGCGATGCGAAACTTGGGATTACCTCGTTCATCAGTGCCATTTTTCTTATCAAACCATGCTGGTCGTTCGTAGCCCATCACCTGGCTGAATACCGCTCCAGCTTCCTTTAACGCGGGGAAGATTGGAGACATTCGCAGATTTCTTCCTGTTCGAAATTCATGAAACGGGTAGTTGAGATCGTAATGCAGTCCGGGCACTTCACGAACACGATCGCGCAGAAATTTCCGATTATTATGTAAACCCAAAAAACGGGAAATATCTAGCTCGTGTAAGTCCACAGTAGAATAACCTAGAAGATTTGTAAAAATACAATTAGTGTTTTTAAGTAAAACTATCTTATTGAAAGATTTAATGTTAGGAGCAATTAAAACTATGCTCTTTTTCCGGACAAAACATATCACACAGTTAAAGTGAAGCCTGGATAAGAGCCAATCAAGGCTGATCTCTGATCAAGTTCTAAAAATTTCTTTTCCCACAATTGTAAAAATGGCCAGAAAAATTATTTTCTCAAAAATCTTTTATCTTTAACAAAGAAAATAAGTAAGCGGCACCTCGTTCAAATTCTATCCTTTAGAGTTTCCTGTGTTATAGGAATACGTTTTTCTAATCCAGAATTTACAGTACACTTTGTCCAACTAAGTATAATAATACAATTTTCCATTTTATATCGTATTCTTGAACACTTACCTTGTGTTATTATATCTGCTATGGCTCGTCCTACTCCACCAGCTGCAGACATTCCAACAGTTTTCATTCCAGCGGCTACCAAATAATTTTGTATCTGTAACAAGTCGATCAATAAATTATGTACGATACTTAATAGTTTTAGTTAAACCAACCTCTGGAGCTTCACCAATAATCCATTTACAGTCGGGCGAGAATGCTTCCGGACAGTTGGAAAGCCTTTCGAGAGGGACATCTTTGAGTGAAGGGCATCGGCGAAGAAGCTCTTCCAGAAGTGGATGAAAATGATCCCAATCTGGAAGAAGTTTACGTTCAGCTGTCGAAACAGGTATTTCCCCATCCTCGTAAGCTGGTTTCGCCTTCGCTTCGAAGCCGCCAGCCAAAAGGCATCCATCATTTTCTCGGAAATAAATATGCCCATCCAGATCCCGTACGACAGGAATCTTCTCCCCAAGCCCGGTTATTGGTTTAGTATGAAGATAGTAATGTTCTGCAGCATGAAGTGGCACTTTAACATATGGCTCCGACATTTGTCCTACCTGCCGGGCCCAGAATCCAGCACAGTTTACAAAATATACACATTCTACGGTTCCTTTACTCGTTTCAACCGCTTTAATCCTTCCATCTTTCTGTATGACTCTAGTAACAGAACAGTTTTCAGCGACTGTTAGTCCCTTTTCTAGAGATTCGTGCACCAAGCTGTGACAAAAGGCATTTGGGTTTCCGACTCCGTCATTGGGAATCCATAATCCGCCTACTATGTCACCAATATCAATTAGCGGACATAGCTCTTGGCATTTTTCCGGGGTTACTATTTCACATTCTACATTCCATGATCTGAAAAATGGAAACCGATTAGATATATGTTTATTCACGTTTGTGCTCATTTGTGCTACCTACACGCTTTGTGATTTCATGCGACGGAACATGGTCATGCGGTCACGAGTTCGAGCCAAGTTTAACGATCCCGTTTGTTTCCATCCCGTAGGAAGACCTTTGGCATGTAAGTCTCGAATCAATTCCAGCGAAGTTTGTGCAAGTAGTACTTGTGAATGGGTCGGTTTCAACTCTCCGAGCAAGCCACTGAAATGCCATGGATTGCCTTCACCAATTCGCCCTCTTTCTATCAGGACCGTGTGCTGGCCCCATCCTCTTTGCGCTAGTTGATGTGCTACCGCAGCTCCCATGATTCCGCCACCGCAGATGACCACTCGGGCATCTTTTGGCGGAGTGTTACTGAATTCCGATGGAAGACCATCTTCCCAATTGTCCGTTCTAGCAGTCGTAGCATAGGGACATCTCGTACTTTTGGAAGGTCCAGTTAGATTGAAATTGGATAATTTTTCGACATGACTTGAATCATATATACGTTTTACGCGATTAAAGCCACGGGAAAGGTGACTGACTGTTGCTATGGACGATAGCATTGATCATTTGTTTACACTTATTCGTAATATCTCAAACGAAAAACTGTGCTACACAATAAATAAATAGTTTTCCTCTATTTAGAGCAAAACAATTGGCCGCTAAACATATGTTATTTGACAGATCCAGTATTTGGCAAACGCGTTTACGCTGTAAAGTTGAAGTCAAAAAATGTTTATTGTTGTAATAGAGTGTGGTTTACACGAGCACAATTTTAATATTATTTCAGTCCGATAGAACCGGTATTTGGGAGCGTTGTGAAGCTGCTTCACGCATAGTGTTCCTATATTCTGTCTCACAGAGAGCCTCGAGCCATTGAACATGTTGCGAGCAGTAATTTTCAAGTAGTGGTTGTATTTTATCCATGAGAACAAATCGATTTATCTATGTGTTTAATTGTTGTCGGTACATTTCTAAGCATCTTGGTAATTTTGGATTGCTTCACCTCGGCACAGTTGTCAATACAAATTTAACATTTCCCAAAGAACAAAATTCAAACTGCGTTGGGTGGATGACGGTTGAATGAAAATTATTGTCTTTTTGGCGAAATCTGTGTGTAAAATAATTTCGGGGAGGTGGATCGCTCAAGCGTTACGATTTGTTACATAGGGGAGGGCGGAGTTGAACTTTTGTTACGTAACAAATAAAATCCAGATTATTTAGAATACGAGACAAAAATATGGGGTGTTTGTCAGTTATAAGTTACGTATTGTTACGCTATGGGAGGGGTTGGGGGGTAGGGGGTCTAAAAGTATAAATTTTAGCGTTACATAATTGGTGGATGGTCTCCTGTACTTAAAGTGTTTTGACTTTTGACTTTTGAGGACTATTGATGGACAGATGATATTTTTGGGACTGATGTTGGTGGAGATAATTGATTGCTGCTTCTAGACCAGTGGCTCGCATTATCTGTTCATCCATCGCATTCATCATTTAAAACCTCAAACGTCATTTATCGTATTTAACCATTTGCTTGAGATATGTTCTTTAGTTCTTCTTCTTCTTTCTTGGCGTTAACGACCTTCGTGGTCATGCCTATACAGGCTTACTAGACTTATTTGTACCACGTAGCCGGATAGTCAGTCTTTGGCACGGGTGGACAATCTGGATGAGAATTGAACAA
>KB683279.1:0-15749 GCA_000349165.1 Anopheles christyi | reverse complement strand
TGTAACTTCTAAATGTAACAAGTTTACAACGTGTTTAGTGGCACAAACAGCAACAATAAAAGGTTCAGATTAATGTTTTACTTAGCAACGTAATTTTTTTACTTTGAAAAATTATTTTGTAACAATAAATGTTAAAATATGAATCTTCAATATCATCACGTTGCTGTGGTTCGCCCCTTCGGTTTATAATTTGGGTTTGGATTATCGAAGGGTTAGATTCAATTTTGGAACCGATTCACCTTCTCCGATTTAACCCAATCACAGGAATCACATTTTTTATTGCCAATAGCAACGATGAAAATACCTTTTGCTACCACCTTGCTACCTGGTGACGACAGCGGTGTAAAGCAACACGTACGTGATTTGGATTCGTGCGTACGTGTACGTGTAAGAGTATCCCTTCCCATAACGGTATTCTAAGCACGCATTAACATTCGTACACTAACAACATTGGTGTGTATTTTTTAAGGGCTTGGCGATAAACGTGTACGAAACAGAATTCGATTTCGATACGGTGATACGGTGTCATGGCAAAGGTAAACGACATCTTCGAAATTCACACAGGTACATAAACAAATTCTAAAACACAGTTTCCAGCTTATTGAAAATTATTGTTTTGTAAGGGTAAGATAATAATTTAACAATTTTTATGGCATTTCTGGGAAGGTGTACTACTAAAAATGTAAACTGTGTACTTAATAAGGGGAATGTAATACGATCCCACGTAAGCAACACAGCACATCTTGTCATGCAAGTCACGTATCGGGTGTCAACCTGCTGTTTATTGCTGATGTATGTTTATTTACCTACATTCTTCCGACCCTTTTATTCTGCATACAAACAACGCAATTTGAAAACCAAATTCATTTCCTTACATGAAATAATTTAACTTTTTGGAAGATTATCCAACAGGCTGTATGCAATTCTACACATGCTGTATGAATTCTATTATTCCATCCTTTATGAAATTGGAGTGCTTAAATAATTATTATATTTTTATTGCATAATCGAATGAATAATGGATATTATACTGGTTTGCTTGTTTCCCTTTATCCTTTTCATACTCAACAGTTTGGCCACTAGTTTGGAGTAAGTTCATAAATAATCACTAATTTACGTAGCAGATGTGGACTCAGCTTCCGAAACTATTTACCTATTGCCCTGCATCTTGTTTATTGTTTTGCTGAGATTATATTCTATGAAACATAGCCAAAGCTTTTGGGATAGCAGTACACCGGACTTTCGCTAAAGAGCCCTGAAGTGTATTGAACGCTGGTTGAACGAGCATAATTGAGTAAATGCTTCCGGTTGATCTCGGTTGAGAGCACAAAGTAAATTACGGTCCGCGTGGCTTCGTTGAACAAACTCGGTGGAGATGGATGGAGAAGATTTAAATCAGCTAGAGAAGGATATTTATGATTTGGTCGAATTTTCATTTAATTATGGTTTGTTATAACCAAGATGGAAGTAGATGATCTATAGTTTGCTGTATGACGAATTGGTTTTTCCTATAATAACGGTTGTTAAATCATTTTTCCAATCAACTTTTCCTCTTTCCATACCCCTACCCATAATAATAAGTGGATCAATTGTTAACGAGCTGCAGCAGCATTGTTTGTTACGTTTTCGTAACATGATAGCGAATTATGAAGCTCAACGAAATGATTCCATTGACTCGCGTGGAAAATTTCAACAAAAGAGGCAAAAAAAAGTGTTTTTCCACATGGTGACATTTTCAGCGGAATCGCAATTCACTGAACGTCGGAACACATACGATCATCTTTCCTTGAAAGTGTACACTTTTCCATAATATCGTTTGCAATCGTTTTGCGTAAAAAAAAAGGGTTAAACTTGTGTTTTTTAACACAGCTCACCCGTACCGACATCTATATCAACGATTTTGTGTGCGGCCATTGTACCAAAACTCTTCACCTTTTCGTGCCTTCTCTCCCCCCCCCCCCCTTTGGTACAGTAGTCCCATTTTTGGTTGGTGGCAAACAAAACAAAAATACCACAAACCCAACCTGAACCACAACCCAAACGATGGCGATGAAAGAGGAACCATCAAAGTAGAAAGAAATTTGCGAAATTGTCATGACATTCCACTCTCGGGAATTGGATTATTATTGCTCGGGGAGTTGAGAGTTTCATGCGGCATCGGCTTTCCGGAGCAGCAGCTTTTTGGACGTTCCTGCACAACAACTGCGATGTGACATTTTATTTCCATACAACTGCCACAGTTAGAGCATGCGGTGTTTCCTTTTTTGTTGCTGTTATTTTTATTGTCCAGCTGCCTCTGGTACACATGGTTTGAAAATTAAAAATATTCAAATTTTTCCATAATTGTCTGTCAACCTCATAGTACACTTGAACGGTTCCGTCGTGCTTATCACTCCTCACGCAAACTGAACTCTGCATGGCTTCATTAACGAGATTGCTCGAAATGGATTAAATATTTGCAAAACTCCATTTTCACTGTCCAACTGGTCAATCCGTAACACACGACGATGATGGCAACGCACAATATAAAATACCCCCTCCCAGTGGACGACCTGTACGCTGTGCTGAGGTTATATTCGCCTGAACTGTCTCTGGGCTGCTTGCCATGCGAAAAACTATGTTCAACTGCTGTCCTTTATTAGCCCCATAAAAACACAAAACTTTCCCATTCATCCACCCTGTGCATCATTGGCAGCACTATCGGGAGGGATGCTGCGGAAAACCAAGTAGCGGACATATTGTAGACGTGCATTTTGCTTTCTACTAAATGTACCCTGTCACCGATCGATTCCACAAGTGAGCGTGTCCGTTTTTGGACTGTCGCCAAAAACGATGACGTCAGAGGGTGCAATTTTAAAGTGGCTGGCCTGCAACCGCAGCTGAGAACCGACGACGAAGTGACGTCAATGGAATGGGGGGGGGGGCGGCGCGGTAGGTCAACCCTTGCTCCGAGAAAGGCCTGCTAACCATCTGTTGGATAGCAACGTCATCACTGTGGGACTATCGTTGGTTGATCTCGGTTGGTTTTGTTCGACGGCTTGATTGTTTCAGTTTTTCTCTTATTCCTTCTTTTTTTTCAAGGGCCACCAGCAGGGGTGTTGCAAAAGGATTATTCGCAACAAATTCTCAGGACATCGTTTGCTCATGTGGCGTTGAAAACTGGTGAACAATGTCTGGTCTGTTTTATGGTTTTCGAGGCCATTAACAATTTATTGCGGTTTCAGCTTTCTAGACAGCCGTAGGTGCTGGTCGTTTTTTTTTTGTGATATCGCGAGGGAAAGTTCGGGTTTGGCTAACTGTAAAATCATTTATTTCGTTCGTTGTAGTTTAGTCGTAGCACAAAACCAATTGTCCTGCCTTTTTCAGATTGTACCATAATCACTATCACCGTGAATCACTTTGTAAAAATGTTCCAAAGCAAAAGGAAACCTGTTTTGTTGGATAAAATATAATAAATCCTGCCTTATTGAATCAGCATTTTGTTTTCGAGCAGCTTCTATGCGCTATTCCGCAATAAATAAGTGCGCTATTCCGCTGGTAAAATGTTGTCAATCAATTTGTAGCTACACGAACGTTCGGAAACATTGCATCGGCTACGTACGTATGGCATCTCACCCTCAAATGGATAATGTCCTGGGAATTCTGCTTTTTTATAAATCCAGCTCGATACATTATGACGATGGTACACAAATTGTTGTGCTGTTGGACGAAAAATAAAACGACCAACCGGGTGCCATCTCCAGAAAAGGCCGTCAATCCATTGGCGCTCCTGACAGCGCTACAAGAGAAAGGTTGCCGTGTTGACTTCAAACGTAACTAACTTCCTCTTGCCGTTTCTCGTCAGCGAGGGAGAGTGTTACTGTCTTCCGATGTTTCCCGCCCGCCGATGGAACTTTTAGCAACACAAACAACAACGTCCTGCCTCCCCCAACATCACCCCCCTTCCCATGGGAGGAAAAAGCGGGAATGAGGAAAATTGAAGGATACTTTCCAGATCGGCATATAATACATTCGACTGCTCGTTTCGCTCGCATGGTGCGTAATCGGTTTATCCTCCCTGCCTGCCGGCTACGGAAGCCGCCGATTCACCATTTGTGCCATCCCGATCCTTCCTACCGCTGGCAGCAAAACAATCAAACTGTCGTGCGTGAGAGAAGCATTTTGGTACGCTGCTTCGCTTTTATGTTTCGACTTCGCACCATCATCCCGTGTCACACCCGTGCCTTGCCTATCAAAATGACATCGCAATCGGTGAAGGTCAATAGCCGGAAAGTTAGGGAAAGATTTGGAGGGAAAAAAAGAAGCAACACGGATACACAAACAGCTGACGATTGAAAGGACTTTCCATTATGCCCTGGGAGGAGGTTGAAAGCACACCGCTACCGATACGGCCTTAGCAGTACGCTGACGATGAGGAAATCTCTCACGATGACGACGACCCTGTATTTGGTGGTACCGTGGGTAGGTGGATATTTCTGAATTTTTTTTTCCCAGAACAATATCTTCTACCGAACCGTTTGATGATTTTTCTCGGCCGTTGCCTAACCAACCAGCGGCTATGGCAGGGCAGCGATGATTTTTTTATTTCTCTCTGTATCACTTTCCACCGGCAGCGACCAAGTGAACACACGGGAAAGTTGCATCTCATCTCGTAGCGAGCAATTTACTCACAATCAAATAGACGATTGTGTGTTTGCGGAACGGGTGGACTAAGGGATGGAAAGGGCGTGATGGCAGAGGGGAGTGATGCTAGCTATATTTTGTTCGTTCACAATAATTTCGTGCGTCAAGCGCCAGCAACGTGACAGGACGTTGACAAGCAGCTAACGCACAACGCTGCAAGATGATTTACCCGCCGGCCATGCTAAGATCTGAGCAAATGGAAAGAGGACACATACCGGAAGGATAAAGGATGCTCACAGCCCACCGGTTCATCTTTGGCCTTGTGGTAACAATATTTAAGCCATCGCTGTCAAATAAAGCAATCAATTCGCTGCTATTATTTGCTCCCACAAACTGGTCTGGATTGTGAAACTGTAGGGGATGTAATTATTGCGCTATAAACCAATAATAAAGTCATTTATATTTGGAAGGCCGGTTTGATTTCGGAGTTCCAAATTATGGCTCGCAACCAGGAAGCGACTTTTTTATCACTTAACGATTTTGAAAACACTTCTTTAGTATATCTCTTAAAACTTAATTAAATAAGCTTGAGCGAGATTTGAACATTGAAGAAACACATTATAAACCATCATTGCTAAAAACATCTCGTTTTACGTCACTACCTCTTTGCGTCATTGGATTAGAGTATTTTAACTGGAAATACATCGCTTAACAATGTTTCTGTAGCAACGTTTAGCTATTAACCGTAGGCAACAGGTCCGGGAAAAGGTGTTGAAACAGAACAGAGGACAACACCTTTACACTAGATGCCTGTACTAACAACAAGCAACGAGTCTTGTGTGTTCCGGTTGTGGCAGTATTGCCTTAATCTAATCCTACACCACCTTACATTCCCCAGCTGTTTGATAATTATAACTTCAGACTAATTAACTTTTCTCTCAGAAGTGCACGACGTTCGGCTCATCGGCCTTGTTGTCAGCAACAAGCCAAGTAAGCTTAATGGGAAGCGACTCACCGCCTGATAGAAATTCCTCCGCTGGAAGCTACCACGTATATCGGCAGCCATTTTTCCAATCACTATCCACCTCAAATGTCAATGTCGTTCCCGCCAGATAACCCTCCCGGCTCGTGCCACGTTTCAGTGCGATCGTATTTCGGTGTGACGCCAATAGGAGGAGGTTGGTGAAAAATGATGATGGTGGCAACCAATTTTGCATTCAGCGCTTCGACTACGGTGTCGGCGCGGTTCCGCAGAATCCGCCTACCGTCCTTTTCCTCTCCACTGTTGGCCGAATATAAGACGCTAAACGTATGCTGTGGCTTGCTTTTTGCTCTTCCCACCACCAGCCGGCTCTGATACTGATCACAGCATATGACGGCATGGTAATAAATTTTGATTATAGCCTTAACAAGGAGGCTTAAGCATTCCGGCCTGCTTGAGGCTTTTCCGGCTTCCACTCGACAATCGTCGTTCCTGTCGCGTATCCGGCGCCCCATCCGGTTGGGGTGCTCCTTTCGCTACCACTTTTTACTAAAGCCCGTCCGACGTTCCGACGTTCGACGAATACTAATCATACGATGAGTAGTGCCGGAGATTATGGCTTAAAAACCTGCCCCCAGCAACACTCCCCCTTCCCGTCTTTCACTGACCTGCCTGAGCAACATCCAAATATCAACCAGGCTGGCACGTGTGGGACCTCGTGATTGATAGCGTCGTCCTGGTGTGCAAAATCGTGTAGATATGGGTGTTGTTGACCCTGCCGCAAGGGTAAAGAGCACCTTGGTTGCGATGCTGTGTGCCCACAGTAGTTCTAATGATAGTGTGTGGTGTACATGGGGGGTTTTTTTTTTATTTGGAATAGTACGTGCATGGCACCCAAACGACGACGCAAGCAAGGTCGACGATATCCTTCCACAATCCGTGCATGATTATGCCTTTTGGGCAGATTCGCCAAATTGCTGCAATGTACAAACTTCTACTGAGAGAGTACCGGATATGCGAATTTATTGGAACGCAAGCCTTGTGGCGACTGCCTTTTTGTCGATAAGGAGGACTGAGCATCGAGGGGGTGGTAAAAGATGGGAACAACTTAAATCTGTTTTATATTGCAGTCGAAATCCGCTTAGGGCGAGCTGTGTGCATAGTGAAAATTAAACAAGCTGCATATGTTTATGAGTTTGTTGCTATGTTGTAGTGGCTTTGCGAACGCGTTTGACCGTTGTTTCTTTGCGAATATTTGCGCGCTACATTTGATTATTAAAATTGGGACCATTTTTGAAATGTGTTTCGTCCATCACTACGTATCTCCTCGTATGTGCGTGATTTGAAACAAATTGTATTTTCAATCCAAGCGTGAACTGAAAAAAAGCCCTTCAAAGCTTCAGCTCGATATCTATCTCTCTCTCGCTTTGTCCTAATACCTACGACAGTGCAGTGTAATAAACTGGTTTTTTGTTGTTACTGTCGATATCATTATACGAAACGGGACCATTCATCTTGCTCTGGAACTTCATTCCCTCCCGGTAATGCCCTCAGGCGACAGCAGTAACGGGACGATGGCAAGAGATTCTACGGCGTCGCAAACTCGTTAATCTTGTTTTTGCAAAGATGACACCCCTCAACGGATAGCAGAAAAAGCGTCCAACACATAGAATGGATGGTAGAAAAGGACCACTTAATTGAAAATTTACTGTGAAAGTGAGATTCGCCATAGAATAAAGAATACTGGCATCTTGAAAACGAGGAACTGGAAAATGTAGAAGGAAACGATAGCTTAAAGAATGGGACCATTTTCTTCGTTTTTTGGCCATTTCAAAAGTAAAGAGATACAGATAGACAGAGTCTTTGCTTGAATTAAGTAAATTGCCTCAAACGATCAGCATTTGCTTCTGCGTCAGCGAGCATCGCTTGAATGGAGCTAGTTGATTTGTTTGTTGGTATTTCAGTGCAACATTAGTTGAATTTGATTCTATTATTTTAAACTGCATTTCGCGATACCCAGACGCCGCGCGTGAATGATAAATTTCACCCAACAACAAACAAAACAATGAAAATCACTTCAACTGCTCAAACCTTTAGTACCTAACACGAATGTTTCACGCTTGGAACTTCTATCACTTCTATGCTTGATTTATCCCTTGGGCAGAATATTCAACTCTCCTACCTTCACTTGACCGCTTGTTCTACATTGCTTACAAATTCTCCTCAAGTCATACAACCGTTCTCTTTCCTTCCCTTCTCTACCACCATCCGGCAGGACATCGACTATGATGGTTTCCGAAAGTTTCTCGACTCGTTTCTGGACTGTGAAGCGCCCGAAGACCTGTCAAAGCACCTGTTCATATCATTCCTGCAGCCGGCCTTGTACCAGCAGCAGCAACAGCACAGCCACGGGAAGGCCCTCAGTCAGATGGCGGCGATCAGCAGCAATGCAGCCTGCGCCCCGGTAACATCACACAATCGAGGTAAATGAGAACGCCGCCGCCTCACAATTACCCGTTAGGCGCCACCAGCGTTTCAAAACATCAACTGCAAATGATGGACATTTTCTACTGTTTCTTCTGTTTTTGTACGCCCGTAGGCTCGATACCCAACCTAAACAGCATAGTGGACATTCCGACCCCGCAGCCTTCGCAGGAATCACAGCGGAACAGCTTCGTCGAACGGATACACGGGCTCACCGATAAGCTGCAGTCGCTCGGGCATCTCGGACTCGACAGCGGTGGGGACAGTAGCAACAAGGGAAAATGCGGTACGTCCCTTCACAACCACGGGTGTGCTCGAGTGGAGCGTACCGCACGAAACGGTTGCTGTTAGCATCCGACAGCCTTTAACCCTTTTTTTTCCCTCCTTTTACGTCTCTCCAGGTACCGTCCATCCGATGCTGACGGTAACGCCGAGCCCAATGGGCTGTGCCCCATCAATCCTGCAGGCACCGTTTCGCCGTTCCGCCGACTCCAGTCCCTCCCATTCGCACTCGCACAGTCACTCGCAGATTTCCCGGAACTCGTCGCGCAAAAGCAACAACTCCGTCAACTGTCGTATCGAAGGTAAATATTATCCCCGTCTCGGATGGCCTACTTTTCGCGCTCGCCCAACCCAACCAACCAGATGAAGAAAATGCGAAACCCGATCGATCGGCGAGAACAAATGCAGATGTCCAAACATTGGGTTTGATTGTAAAATCAGTCACATAGAAAAATGCGAAAACATCTGTCAATCTTCAACCGGATCGGGCGGGAGGGCTTTTGGCAGACTTCGGCATCTGCCATTTAATCTCTACGTCAACGTACCAGGACGAGAAACCCTACCTACCTGTTGCATGTCATTCAAAGTGTAGCTTTTAGCTTCCGTGCCTGTAATGTAGCAGAGAAAGTCAAAGCTTTAGCTTATCCGTCAGGTGTAGACGTGATATCGATGTATGCTACCTGATCACTTTCATGGCGTATCACATCAGCGTTGCGGGACGAGAGCACGTCCGCACGAACAAATTTAGCGTACCCGTGCGAGCTTTGGTAAATTATCAATTTCCTAGAACCGGTCAACAGGACACAGGCGCGCGCGTGATGAAGTTGACATGATGGTACAGGGAGGGATTGAACTTCTTCACTCTTTTCTTGTTTTTCATCCAGCTTCGCGAGGTACTGTTTCGTTCTTATGGTGTCTTCTTCTGGTCAGCTTTCGTTCATCGTAAAACAGTTTCACCATTTTCAGAGTGTTTCTAATTTCTTGGCATCTTCACCTGTTTCCATGCTATTGCAGATGTGCGACTGATTCCTAGAAAGCAATCATTTTTGGATCCGCTACTGCTGAAAGTACCGCTGAAGGACGTCGTCTGCTATCTATCGTTGCTAGAGGCAGGACGACCCGAGGATAAGCTCGAGTGTAAGTATGCAAGCTATGTATTTCGAACATTTCGCATGAGTAGAACAACGCTATTGATGAGAGCCCTAGTATTTCTCTACTTTGTTGACCTAAATATTACCTCCAATCTGTTGATGCTACAAAGTCTATCAAATGTATTGAAAATACAGGAATTCATAATTAGTTTTTGCTGGAACAAGTTTACAGCTCAGTCAAATAAATTCGCCGTAAACGTAACCAATACCAATTTTCCCGGAAATTTGCCTCGACCGCTCGAAATACTGGTATAAACTTCCTTTTGAAGATCGTACACGCTAGCACGGGGCGGGTTATTTAGGATGAAAGCAAAATTAAAATTGATTGCAATTTGTGATAGTTTAATTAAGTTTGTAATAAAGATAGGAGTTGTATTTCAAATGTTTCTACTTCAAAGGAAGTAATTGAGTCGGTGTAAATATCCCTCCATTGATCCATCGAAGCGATTGTTTAGCCAACTTTAACTCAGTTTCAATTGATTCCATTTCCATAAATTCAAATGAATTGCTATCACTGAGATTAACTTCCAATCTTGCTATAATTTTTACGTTAAAATTATGTTCGTTAATTTTAAAAGCATAAAGCATTCCTAAAATGTAATTAAACTCCTGAAAACCTCAATTCCTACCTTCTTGCGAACAGAAACTTTATTCATATGAAGTAACCATACAAAACTTCTATCATTCAAATGCCAACTTTACAATGCAAAAATAGATTTCCACAAACCACATTCTTAAAATAACGTCAGTTAATATCGCGAAATGAAAGTTTCGCTGGCAGGATTTCCACCGGCACTAATTTAACTAGCTTTTGAACACTCGCGTTAGCTGACAGTGAAGTTGTAAAGTTAGCCTATGTCTCCGGTCCTTCCGTTCGTCGAGCGAAACAAAGAATACGATGGAACCTAAATGTCACCCTTTTTTTTGTTGTTGTTGATGCTGCAGTTGATGCCAACCTAAAAATAACAGCTGCAAACTTACAAACTCTCCTAACATGCTTTCCAAAGCAAATAAAGAAGAAGAAGAAAAAACAAAACTCCCATTTTGCACTAAAACAAAGAAATGAAAAGGGCACATCAGAGTCACAAAGTTCTTTTCGGTTGCAATCCACTCAGACATTCGCGCGCTGGCAGAGCGGGATCATGGGAAAATAAATAGCATCTCCTGGCAGCAGCAAGCAGCCCACAGAAGCGGGTGATACTTTGGTAATCCTTTGATACGACGAAGCTCTAGTGCGAACGCACACACACAAACACACACACACACACACTTGGTTGTGGAGGACTCCATTAT
Organism: Anopheles christyi; assembly: GCA_000349165.1. Taxonomy (NCBI): domain Eukaryota; kingdom Metazoa; phylum Arthropoda; class Insecta; order Diptera; family Culicidae; genus Anopheles; species Anopheles christyi. The sequence continues at coordinate 4,934 of KB683279.1, read as the reverse complement.
CATACAAATGGCAATCATCATCGTGCGCCACTTTTCCGTCTCCGTCGATTCAGCAAAGTGTAAACAGTACATTTGGGTTGAAGCATTTCAGCTTGGTTCACCCACGAAGCCACCAAACAATAATCCCGGCGCCCTCTAGCATTGCGCCTCCTGACCATGCACTAACAATCCTTCCTCCACATGGCTTAGAACTGCTTTATTTATGCGCACGCAACACCACTTCGCTGCAAACAGTGAGCGCCCGAATGTCCTTCCCGAGCGTTGGTGCCTGTAACATCCATTGGACTAAGTTTTACGTCACTTGTTTTTAAATTTTCTTTCGAAACTCGTACAGCAACAAGAATGAGGGTTTATGGGTACGCAGTAAATGACGCTAAGTAAGAGCATGTGTGTTTGAGGAGATGGAAGAAATTATGTGATCCAGGGAGGACAGGAAAAAATCTTCCCATGTCGCTACCATGACTCTACCGGTAGAATAACTTTGTGCAATACGTACAACTTTTATTGACATTGTTCCACAAACAATCATTTGCTCTGGCATAATCCGCCAGACATGAGGAAGTACACTTTCTATCGGCCTGAGGAAAAACACCGATGTATCGAATTGCTTCGACTCGACGGTCAGTCTACCAATTATAAAACATTCAGAGCCACTGACCGTTTTAAAGTACCACTGTCTTGTAAGGGAGGAACATCTTTCCTGTATATAGAATCGATGTACCTCACGTCTATCATGTCTAGTAATTAGTTTCGCCTGCATTCATGCATAATGTATGGTTGTACAATTTTCAATTAACATTTATTGACCTGTGGTCGGATCCTCTGCCTTATCGGATGGTTGCACTTGGTCTTTGGACTTTCAGATTGCTCAACCATATCCTTACTAATATCGGACATTCTACACTTATTGAATGTACAGTTGAAGACGCTTGCAAGTGTACCCATAATGGTGATTCCATGGTAAAAAGCATCCAAGCAACACCCTGAGGATATAACGATTAAAACCCCACATTGAGTTGTTCCTCTTAAAGCACTGCCGCAATTCTCTGCAGGATGAAGAAAGGATATGTAGGCTTTTTTTTTGGTATTTGTTGATTCTCCTTGCTAGAGAAGCAAACATGAGAAAGAAAATGGCAGTTTTTGTTAGCACTTGGCTGCCCTCCGAACTAATCAACCAATGTTTCATTTCGAAGACATGGGACGATACGCTCGGTATCAAACATGAAACGTCAAAGCATCTTCCTTCCGACCAATCGAAAGGGACGTCATTATCGTCATCTTTCCAACGTTTCTCCCAACCATTTCGTACTTCCTCATGGTGGCGTTTTACCACCATATCGACTCGACAGCAGCACTAAATTTAGCCGATACGTTTTATGATCGCTTTTGGTTTTGTCCCACACACACTCTCTTTAGGCTAGTGGTTTTGTGTGTCTTTGTGTGTACATGTGTGCCTCAATCAAGCGAAGGCAAAAGAAGCAAAGGGAGGGTTGGGAAATGGTTTTTCGCCACTCTCCTCCACTCACGTACCAGTACTAGGCCTCTCATGGTCGATCAATTTTCCATTTGAGCGCTCCCAAGCGTCTAACGCGTCTTGGTTGAAGGATAAATGCCATTGACTTACCGATAAACCGTAACCTGTTCTGCGTTACCGCTACGGGAAGGTGTTGGGAAATAGGTTGGTCCAAGGAAATTGCACAAGCACACAAGAAGCTTTCAGTCTACTCTTTCTTCAACTTTCTGCAAAACGGCAAAGAAAACCCTTTAACACTCACGTATCCTGTTCTTCCTGTAAGCTGCTGGGCCCCCGGCAAGCCTTTCTCATAATATTTATTTATAGACATATTTCCGATTCATATCAAATAGCAAACCATCATGTGCTGCTTGAGAAATAAACGCACGAACCTCCGCACCATCAATGAGCAAGAAAGGCAACACGAAACACAGCAGTCCAGCAGCGGCCCGGAAGAAAAAAAATAGCAAAGTATTTTCACCAAGAGGAGGATTTTTTTGCTCCCTCTGTGATCCACCTACCTCGGCGACATAGATTTGGCAGGGGGCGGCTTGGCAATGATGAAGGCCGTGTGTAGCCCCCTTCGGAACAAGGGGGGGGCAAGGGGAAGGGTCAACTGAGGGATACGATTTGTGCTCCGATTTGCTGGCGGGCTGGCAGGCTTGATGCTTCGGCCCGCTGTGCTCTTTTGCTGGTCGTGCAAATCGTGTCGGATATGGTGCAATAACAAATGGGCTTTGCCGGCGGGAGATTGGCGATGCTACTAAGAAAAATGACCAGCATTAGGGTAGATAAGTTATTTTCGAAATGGTTTCAATTTTTCAAAAAACATTCCCTAGAGGGTCGTCACAACCGAGGTTGTGTACAGAGACCATCGGCATCCCAAGCATTCCACCTCCAGTAATGATAAGAGAGTTTTGATTGTTTCCTATTGTAATGCATTAGGCAGAAAGCTTTTGATGGATTTGCTTTATGAGCGATTCAAAATTCAAAACGTGTTTCAATAGGGTGGGATTAGTTTTTCCTTTTGTTTGTTGTCGAGTAAAGCTGGTTTAGCAAATAAAAATATCGAACCACTGGAAAGATTTGAATTAATAGTAGACCAAAGAGCGACCTAACATGCCGACAATCGCAAATCAATAGAGACAACTCAGGTTTTTCTTCGATAATATAACTCAATACTGTGCTCTCAGAAACATGCATTCCAGTTTAAGCTGAAACGACCTGCTTCAGTTTTCAAAACCGTACACCTAAGCTAAGAAACGTTTTTTGTGTTTTGCAATTATTGCTCACGCCCATTGGATCGCCTCTGCCTTCCTGCTTCCTTCCAACTCGACAAACATTTGCATTTGCCTGCAATGGTCTAACGTTTCCGGTTGCTTTCCTTCCCACCAGTTATGTTCCGGCTGTACGACACCGATGGCAACGGAGTCCTCGATACGACCGAAACGGATGCAATCGTCAATCAGATGATGTCGGTAGCGGAATACATCGGCTGGGACGTGTCAGAACTACGGCCGGTAAGTATCTACAAATCGATCCCGTTGGGTCCAGCACGCGCATTCTCATCGCCATGTTGACCGTTCGTGGTGCACGTGGCATTTTCCGCATCAATCCGCACGGCTCACAGACGCAAGGCTTAGTGTGGTGTGTCGGGTGTTTCATAAATAGAACCATGCTTGGTTCCTTTTTTTTCCCCTAGTTTTATCCTTTTCACAATTTTCCATTTCAGCGATGGGATGAAGTGCACTGTTTACTGACTGAATTGTATTTCTTTCTTTCTCTTTTATGTCGATGGAATGGATGCTGCTTTCAACTTGATTTGAATTAATTTAAAAAAAATACACACCCACACACACACATTCACAACGATCAAATAGATTCTCCAAGACATGATGACCGAGATTGACTACGACGGTGATGGATGTGTTTCGCTGGAGGAATGGCAACGCGGTGGCCTAACAACGATCCCGCTGCTGGTACTTCTCGGTAAGCCCAATATTGCCCGGTAGTCTGGTCCGAGCCCCATCATGCACTTCCCAGAACACTTCAGCAAAAGCAAGATTTTGCCACGAAAAATTCCCGTAACAAACTAAAAACATGCCGCAGCAAGAACGGGGATGAGCAAAACAAAAAACAAGTAAAATTGTGTGAGTGTATGCTGGCGTGTAATCAAATATCCTGACGTACAAACACTGCTTTGCATTGCTCCGGGGCGGCAGGACAGCTAATGCGAAAATCGAGCAGCAAATGAGGCTTGCTCCCGAATCTCCCAACCGACCGTTTTACCGGAACTGGGTGTCCAATTAAAATTGTTATGCTTTCGCACCGGAGATTATGGAGAGCGCGTGGAATTTAATGATGGAGGGCATAGACTGCTAGCACAGTGTGTTGCTGTTTTTTTTTTTTTTTTTCGTTTGTTGTTCAAAGATGTTTTGCTATACCTGTGAGATGTTGCTAACCTGACGTTTTGATTTGTCGGTGCCGTCTCAAGCTTCCACTTTCATGAGTGGCATTAAAATCTGAAAAAGCCGCCGTTAAGTATTCTCAGAAAATGGCTTCATGCTAAACTATCTGGAAATGTAAGCTGTTTGTAAAGCGGAGCAATTAAGATGATTAGATCGTGTCGCTTTTTCTCGAAAGATAGCTGTTGGATTGATCTATGTTGGGCTAAAGGAAAATGAAATCAATAATTCAAAAACAAGCTTCAATTCATCCCGGTTTGCTACAGCCAACCGATGCTCTGGTGATAGGTGAACTGCTGGCGGCGGATGTGTCGATAAGTGACGCATTTATCAGCAAGCACCTTCGGGACCGATCCAATTACGAGCATCGAGCTCAATGATAATGTGTGCAAAACGAGGGGAGGAATCATCAACTTTAACGATGCACTTATATAGCCTTAGGATGGAACACCTAGCATTGGTGGGTGTGTAAAGCAAATCCGTACCCCTGAGTGAGGATAATTCAATCAATTATCGAGGCCACCGCCACCACAGTCCACAGTCCAGAGAGCGAAGGAGAGAGTGACAGAGAGGGAGAGAGAGAGAGTAACACCGGCCGTGTTGAACGTGTGACCGGACGGATACTAATCTACACTTAACTTAATTGCAACTTTCCCACCAATGCACCCGATGGTTGCACATCGATTCCAAGAGCATTCTCGTGTACGTGCACAAGTACATGACGATACGCTGGCAACTGTGAGGATCTTTCCTAACAGTTTTGGGGGAGTTAGCTAGAACCCCCCGGAGACTAATCCACACTACGCATACACATTGCCAGCGTTCCAACATCCCGTCCCACACACACACACACACACGCTTACAGGATAAGGTCGGTTTTGTTGATAAAAGTCGAAGAGTGACGTGCTCGAATACTCCCACATCCTCCCAATCCCCCTTCCCCTATCAAGTTGTTT
>KB683268.1:0-15780 GCA_000349165.1 Anopheles christyi | reverse complement strand
GTGTGTAAGCATGAACTCATTCTAACAAACAAATCAATCGAGCTCTTGAATATCCGGGAGGCATTGCGGTATTTGCGGTACGGTGCGGTTCTGGTGGTCTGGTGTGGTTGTGTGTGTGTGTGTGTTTGTGTGGTGTTAGTGGTGCAATGGCTTACCTGTTCTAGTCACACCGATCTTGACCCATAATTTAGTACTTAGAAGGAGCACAAACGCATAAACAGTGCCTTTTACCTGTTGTGCCTCAAGAGCGTGATCGTGATATCATCGATAGGCGGCAGTGACAGTTGCATTCCTTGTGAAGGACACTCGGTGGACCTACGGTGGCTGGCTACTAAAACACTTTTTATTTTTAACTCAGAATTAAACATAAAGGGAGAAATATTGGGAGAGGGAGAGAGAGAGAGAGAGTGCATGCTAGTGTGTGTAATAGAGAACCAAACTGATCGTTGAAAGACCTTCAATGTCTAGGCTGTCGTCGCAACGGTATCAGCTGTGTATCTGTAACGATCGCGATTCGATACTGATCGATTGCTTTTAAAGGTTGGCCACTTGATGTTCTGCTGACAAACAGAATTACACGTTTCGTCCAAAGTCACCCCCAAATCTCCCCAGGCAATGGGAAATCATGATCTGCTGATACGTAATTGGGTTTCAAGTTTTCGCCCAAAGCATCAAGTGTCACCTTCGTAACGAAAGTGAAAAGATGCGAGTGCGGATGCGTTCCTACCAAGATGCAGTCACTTAGGAGGATTTTTTTTTGTATTTTGAATTTCGCATGAGGAGTTGCACAAAAAGATCGATTGTAACGCCGATGTTATGCAAACGCCGTGCAGTCAAGATGACGTCCCTCGTTTCAGCTCCAGACCGGAATAACTACCAAAACCGATAACAACAACACCACCACCCAGTTGGTGTTGTGGCGAGATGTTGTGAAAGTTACCTTCGTATGTGTTTTTTTTTGTTGATCATTTCATCTTCACACTTGCACAGACTGATTCGCAAACGATCGGTAGCGGTAGAGGCCACGAGTGTCAAGACGTGAACGAGATTTGAATGGGACTGTCGCTACAATACAAGACTGTTCGAAATTGTATTGCTAACGGCTGCTACTGCCAATGACGGGTAATGAATTAAAACATCAGCAGCAGGAAATCGAGTCCCGAGTCGACAACGACATTAGTTACGTCTAGTGACCTGTGGTGAAGATAGCGAACCAGTTTATTTTGACTGGATTTTCCAACGATTTGCAATATTTCAGATCTATCCGAAAGTTGATAATTGCTATTTGAAGTATTTTTTTATTTTCACTGTGTATGAGCAGCGAATACAAAATTTAATATCACCTGGTTCATAGAAACATCAATTATTAAACAGTAATTAAATATGCAGACAAATAATGGTGATATTAGAGAGTTCAACTATATGCAGTCCCATGCTAAAACGATTATTATTCCAAAACATCAATTGTCGATTGAATTCAAAACAATGAATTTTAAAATAACTTTGATTGCTTAAAACAACTTTATATACTTGTAATGTATAATTGAAAATGGGCTCATATGCCGCATGATAGTAAATGGGCAACATCTTTAGGACGAAAGAATCTCAAATTGTGTTACAGAAAAGAAAAATCGTCAACAAATGATAATTATCTTCATTAATGTGGTCGTTTAAGGGTATTTTGTAAGACAAAGCTGGAAAAAAAATCTGTCTAATCCAGGTCAATCTTACATGGATTTTCCTGCTTTGTCCAAATCCTCCTTATCATGTTTTCTCCTCTAAAGGAGTCTCTCTTATTCAGGTTTCACTGCATTTATCTAGGAGTACATACCGTGCAGCTTCTCTTACCCTTCTGCCAGATCGTTTATTACCCGATAGTAACAGAAAACCATCCATACAAAATGAAATTATAAGCAAGAGGCCAGATAGATTATCTTGACCACAATCGGGAAGTGGAGGCTCTTACTTCCGTAAAGCCGTTTCAATGGCTGCCAAGGTACGCTAAAGCAGCACGAAACTCAATTACGGTTTGCTGAGAAAGGCTTGAGACACTTTCCAAGCCACCATTACCCAATGCTCCTGTCGTTAAGCCTTTTCGATTAGATTTAATAAATCGATTCGGTTGGAAAAGCTTTGAATGCTCTTTAGCTATCGTCACCTTTCAAGCCCTTCGTTCCGTTCCGTTCGAACCAGTGGATGATCGATCGATATGTTGAGGTAATTATGGAGTGGATTTTTTGCACTGCATGTAACATGGTAGCCCCAATCTGTTTGCCAATTGCAGCAGTGAAACGACGAAACTGATAGCCATGTGCCGGTGACCAAAGACGAAAGAGAATTCTTTGGGTGTAGCATGAGGAGCAGCAGCTTGCAGTGCGTTCGAAGTATTCAGACCCGATGTTGCTTCCATGCGGTCCATAATTTGATGGATGAAATGTTTGACAACTAATCAAAGCGAACACAGAGCGCCCCGAGTTGGTGAAACATTTTCACGAACCCTTTCCAGTGCACGTTGTCTGCACAGGCCGAGGAGACAGTCGATAAGTAGTGAGTGATAGGCGCTAATGAGCGGTTACGCAATTGTGTCTCCAATACTTTGTGTAAGGTGCAAACTGTTGGCAATGCTGCCCACCTGCAATGGTGTGGTCTGGACATCATGGGCAGAAACACTAATGCATTCCTGAATCTACGATCGGTTCGGTTTGGCTACAATGTAATGGGTGGGTTTGGAGGTGCATGGATGTGTTACTAACTTGTAAAAACAGGTGACTTAATTAATTTCAACGTTGAACATCACAGAACAATCATACAAAGCCAATAATTAGCAACACGTAATTTAGCATCCTTTTCAAAATCAAAAGTTCAACCTTTTTTTTTTAGTTAAGTATAACTTTAACGTTTTTCGAGTCTAATGGGTTTTTTCTTTTTTGTTTTTCATTACAGCATCTCAGCTCTCGGGTACGTACAGAAATGAACTCAATGGTATTCAATATTATGTATTTGTCTTTTTTGTTTTCTTTAAAGTGAAGTATTTTTATTCGTCAATGTTTAATATCTTTTTGTATATTTATCTCTCTCTCTCTGTTGTGTGTTGTTTTCTATTTCCACAGCTTCTCATGAGTTTATTAATGGAAAAATTGTATGAACAATTTAAAGTTTATTTATTAATGGATTTTCTCAAACATGTTTTGTACCCAAAGTACAAAATATTAAAAGAAAACCATCAAGCCATCTCTCCTATATTTATAAATCGTATTAAACTGTTAAGAAGTTCACCCAAGTGTGACCTTTTGATTTTGTCTCTTGGGCACTTCTCCCAAGCCGAAATTCCTCATCTTCAAATTGATCATAGCTACAGTTTGAAGCATCCTCAAAATCGTTTTCACCTCTTCTTTAAGCAACTCCTCAAGATCCATTAAGTACAACTTTATGCTCCTCAGTGAGTTTGGCTCCTGTACATTACTATTTTTTCTCTTCTTCTTCTCTTAAATTAAAAAAAACCACCAATAAAAACAGGTCAAGACGGGTTTGAGATGGAAAAGGTTGATAGGCTCATAGGCTGGCAGAGCCGCTCGCAAAGATCAAGTGCCACTTCAGCCAACATTGTAACCCATCATTTCGGTGCATCAATCGTTGTAGTTGTCGTCGAAAGATATCAAAATTACTACTTTCCACGCTTCGGCGGATGTCACTGTAGTAGGATGGATGTTAAATTTGGCATTGTTTTTCTCCTGTCTTCATTCGAGAATGCCACCATTTTACATAACATCACCAGCTTGTCCACAGCTCAGCGTAAATCTTTAAAAGCACCACGATACAGCACCAGGGAAGTGAAAGCACCAAGGTAGGAAAGAGGCATCAAATGGTGGTTGTAACCTTTGGAGGGCATCATTTAATTTTATGACCGTGTCCAGCTTAAAGTAAGAAAACTTTTGGCTTGCTGAACGATTTTTATACCGCACAACGAGTGTCGAGTTTCTTTCCTCACTTGTAGCATTTGTTAAAGCATCGTTCCACCATTTGCGAGCTACTTAACCAATATGCTCCTACATGCATATCGTTTGCAGGCGATCATGTGTAATGTATGTGTCTGGTGTTTGTTTTCCTGCAAGCTGTACCGTTTGAGCTGTTTCGAAAATGGCTATCACGATGAGTGCACTGTGCAATGAGCATGAGCAACATCAAATTATGAGATCGCTTCTGTTCGCACCCACGCTACAATCGCTCGCGTCAACGTGTGCCAGTGCGCAACCGACAAAGTGTGTGCGGGAGCAACCAAGATGCCTACAAAACTCCCACCCCAGCGATGATCACAACATTGCCGCACAGGCCACACGCATACACGGTGTGAAACATCAACCGTACGCTCTTGGCCCGCGACAAAACCGTAATTAACCTTTAAGCCATCTGAACAGCAACAACACCACTAGCCACACATTTGGTTGTTGGTCCATCGTTTTTCGAACGGAATTCCACTGAAAGCATGATACTCAAGGTGTAGTCGGCAAACAAAACGAAGCCAAGGTTCTGGCGGCTGCAATCGGCTTCTTCGAACCCGATCGGTAATTGGACATTGATGCTACCAGCTTCCTGAACATTGTATTGCACCAAGTGCTGATAATGATCCAGTTTTTATTTATTGTTATTGAAGATCTAGCCATGCCAATTGAACGAGTGGAGTCGATTGAACCGTAAGATTGTGGGAAAGTAGCTCGCTGCGAAATGCGGTAATTTGCAAACTCGGTAAAAAACAATGGGTCATTATGTTACTTTTCTCTCTCTCCCTTTTAAAGAGCAAGTTGGTTTAGAAAATGTCGGTTATGTTTAGCCCGAGCCGATTCACTGTTTATCAGCAACGCTTTAGATTAATAGTACGTTACTAAACCGAGGGTAAGAGTTTTGCAAAACTGAGCTCGAAGCGGGATGAACCTCCCATCAATCAAGATAATCAAATGGTACGGTTATAACATTCACTTGACCCAGGTGGCTTGATAGTGAGGCGTACTTGATAAGTAAGACTAGTAAGGCCATAATTTCAAGGAGGTTTAAAGTGTTTAAATCTGATTGCACATTATTTTCGGCTTATACTGTAATTTAATGTAAATTATGAAATAAGAAAAGAGCCGATAACTATTGCCGGATTGTGTCTATTTTGCAAATCTTGTTTCCTTGTAGTAGACTAGATCTCCAGTTCAGTGTAGTATAACGATGAATAATTTTTTTTTGCAATATTTTGGGCTTAAATGTTGTACATTAAATTTGCTCTTAAGTCTGTAAAGCAACCATTATGATCGATCGCAAAAAAAAAACATTCCAAATGCCAGCAAGGGCATGTGTTTGGCCTCAAGTGTATAAAATATTCTATTTCCCATGAATTTCAAATAAGACCCTAAAACATATCTCTTTGACTTCATTATACGGTTGACTTCTTTATTGTTTTAAGAAGCATTTTTAGACGGAAATGCCTCCTCAACAATCAGCATACAATAAATCGTTAAGGGTTCAGGTTGAAAGTTACCACCGCAAGGTGGTGACCACACATGAAATAAAAACGGAAATCTAATTCGATGCTTCACATCAACGCATCTTCCGCGTATCTCGGAAGGGGGTGGTAGTAACTCAAACAGAAAATTCGTCCTTGACATTTGCGTCAAATTAGAGCCGGTTGGTGGCAAAAAGGGAAGGAACAGACCAGAAGGAACCTTTCCAGATGTTGGATCCGGCTGAGTGGACACAGCACTGTTGCTGATGATGATGATGATGATGATGATAGACTTTTGCAGTGACGCCTTGTGCTACGCAAGATCTACGTGAAACCGGGTAAGAAGAGCGATAAAAGAGCACCATTATCATTCCACACCAATTAGCCCCGAGGCACCACCCCTCGATGGTTGTTGTTGTCCACGGTGGGTCCACCGTGGGATGTTTGGAATTGGACGCACCGTTGCGTACGTAAAGGTCGCCCAGACTGGTATCTGGTCAACTAGACTGGAGCTCACTTTACTTATTTAATGCCACCGAACGATGGGAACGAGATGGACGCTTCGACCCGCGTTTGTGTGTGTTTCTCGGTCCATTTCTTTAACTCGTTATGCCCCTGCAAGCCCTTACGGCAACGGGTCTGCAAGTTTTTCTCATTAGAGCAGGGTATGGTTTATACGAGTTTTCCTGTTCCGCCTCTGCCCGGAAAGTGCTCGAATGGCAGCAGGAAGGAAGCTTGGTCAAGCCGTCAAGTTCAAGGACGGTGCAATGCTTGATAGCTGGCCGCTAGTACTAGTTTACGCAATTACGGACCACTGTGTGACCCTTTTCAGACACAACAACAAGTTGCGCGATAATGTGTGTCATTATCGAACAACAATTAGCAGATTACACTTGTTTGTTAAACATGGACGAAATCACTTAAGCTTATTGGGGTAAGAGTGTACTTTCTTGATAAGCATTTCACCCGTTGAGTGATTAATGACGTTTTAGTGTTTTTATTTGAATCATTGTTATAACTACTAGCTGTTTTCTTTGTTTTTTTATTGTTTCTTCAAATTTACATGACTTATGAAATAATAAAAGTTAAACAAATAAATGAAATAAACCACAACATAAATACCATTGTATCAATTCGTGAAAATCCATCAAATGTGGCGTAGTGCTTGCTATCATCACTACAGAAAATATTGTCTAAGAATAATTAAGCTGATACTTCTGCAACGTTAAGAAACACGAGTTCTTTCCCATGTCCTCTAAGTTACTAGTGGATCCAATCAAATGTGAATAAAGCGGATTGAATCACAGAAAAGCCTTCACCTCAAATAAAGAATGTCTATTATATCTATTCATGTCATAGATGCAGTGGTGATGTGGTAACTGTCACTAGATATTTTATAGAACCCAGTTATTGTTGCCATTGATTGTTTCAACAATAATCCTGAGAACAATGGACGCATAAGAAACTAGCATAAGCAGATTACGAAATAAATCACAACTTTCCACAAGTATAAAGTGTGCTGTAAAATTGTTCACACTCAAAGCTTCGTTGCTAATCGAAGCATTTTTTCTCTCTCGTAAAACTTTATATAATCTTTTCTCAGATATTGTCAACTGTAAATAGTGCTACATAGTTTCTTGTAGTTGTATACTTGTATAGAAACTTTCAAGTCATTATTCCCACTACCTTCGAGCTGCCCGTTGACTAACTATTTGTATGTATATGTATGTTCTCCCCTATGTACCTTTCCAAAACCACAAAAAAAATTAAAATTGTACGCATGCAAGCAAATGTATCTTCATTTCTTCTCAATCCAATGGTATGAATCCTGTTTAGCTGTAACACCAAACGGTTGTGAACACCACATTAACACACTACCACTCACACACCATTACGCTACCGATTGTTACATCCAGTACATGCAAACGATATTAACCTACACTCATCTGTACAGTCGTGGACAATGGGAACATTTATTGTGTTTGGGACATTTGTTATTAATTATGGTTGTGATTTGTTTTTCCCACCCCATTCTTTCCCAAAACGACCGGAGGAAGAAGACGAAGGTGTATTTTGACCGTATCCTACTGACCCCGTAACACTGACACAGCATTTTCCCCCATCAACAGCACGTGCCCACACAGTACGGACTTGACCGCAAAAACAGCAACGCCATTCACACACACACACATATGCACAAATATACAACCTGCCAACCGTAGCATGCGTCCCTCCCCTCCCCCATCGGTGGTCATCTCTAGCCTAATTATGTGTTTTCTTTTTCTTCTTTCTTTTCTTCCGCGAAACCTCCGTTGCAATTGACCACGGCAAAATGAATGGCACTTGTGACAACTAAACGCACACGATCAAACACTGATCGTAGCACGCGATACTGACGAGTCGCTTGATTTGAACGTTCTGGATGAAGATTTTGAGGACGATCCTGAGCTGAGTGTGCTGAGCGAAATTACGAACGAAATACGCTTGCGGCAGGAAGCGGCCAAAGAATCTCCGCCCGATGTCGGAGAACGTAGTGGCCGCTCGAAGCGTCAAGCTATCAATAGCCGCACATCGAGACGCGGTCGAGTGACGTTCCGAGAGACGCCTTCCATTACGAACCGGGTAGACTCGCGGTACTACACGGCGGACGACTACGTTGACTATCCGACGACGCCACGCTTGAACAAGAACCTGCGCGATAACTACTCCGAATATCGGCTACTGTCCAAGAGTCGCATTGCCGCCAACGAACCGGTCAAAGCGAGTCGTCCACGTGCCACTACGGCGCAGACGACACTCGCCCGGAATGCTGCACGATCGCGCAATCGTAACACACTCAAATCGCTAGCCTACAAACCGAACGTTTACAATGCCAACAGTCGACGACCAACGTTTACCCTGTCGGCGTACAATAAGGCACCGACACGGCCGACCAGCGGACGCCGTCCAGGCACTTCCCGTGGTGCCTTCAAGGAGGAGGAGCAGGGACGTAGCTGGAATCGTTTCGGGCAAACGACACCAGCGGCACAGGACTGGCGTCGGAAGACGGTCAGTTTGGGCAGCTCCAACATTCAGCCCAGTACGGCTGCACTCACCGTAACGTTCTTCCTGCCAACGGACACGACCGTTTCGGTCATTGCCAACTCCAAGACGGAGATCAGTCTTATCAAAACTACCACCACCAGTATCGAGGAGATCTGCACGTCCTGCTTTTCTTTGACGCAAGGTCCGAACGGACTGCCCGTGCACGTACTAAACAAGGAGATTACGTCCTTCAACAATGACGGTCTGTTCGAGATCACCAAGTTCATTCTCAGCTCAACACCGACCACCACGATCTCGGTGTCTCAGAACACATTCCGTGGTCGCTCCACGGCATACTCCGCCACCATCTCGACCACAATCTATGAAGCGACACCGTTCGTACAAACCAAGGGCAAACCCGCCGACCCTAACTCGGTACTCTCGAACGCACCGCTGGCCAACATTCTGCTCTCTCAGCTACTTCTCGGTAATCTTGGTGTAGGAGCCCAGGAGCCCAACTTTATCCCTAGACCGACGGAGTTTTTGCACGACCCGAATCGCTACCAGGTTATCGTGACAACGGTCACCGACTACAAGACGCACGTGAAGGAAGTGTTCGAAACGATCACGCAAACGAAATCGATCGTACTGCCCATAACATTCCAGGGACGCGAGATTCTTACGACTGTGTACGAAAGTGACGTTACCAGCACGGTGATAACGTCGTTCATCACCGAAACCCTTACCATTCCGACGACCTCTACCATTCGCATTCAGCCGACCGCAAACCCGGCGGATGATTTGTCGAACAAGCTGAGTTTGCTGTTGCCACTGCTGGAAGAACGGGAGCGACAGAACCGTCTACTGTCTGCCATTGAGCCAACGGTGCCAGTTGTCGCTACACCGGCCCCCACGATTGCACCCTCAGCAACGAGTGTGTCGAAGGTGTACGTGTCCGGACAGCATCCGGGCGAGTTCAGTGTGTCCTTTACCACCATTTTTAACACGTAAAGGAGGTGACGTCGGTTGCTGGTAGCTTGCCGAGGTACTGCACACTACAATACTCAACTTGATTTTAGGTTTATTGTGCATTGAGTTGTAGACGGTTATTTTCAGATTAATTTAGACTAACGTTGAAACACCGAACCTCAAACTGAAAGGTCTGAAACGGTTCTATCCGCAACGCGACTCAACGACAATCTATTGCTCGACAGACAATAGAGCAAAGTTTAAAATGAATCTCTTAACAGACGACCAGATTACAGAAAGCAGAAGAGAGATAGCGCTAGAAATGATATTGAACTTAAATGAACAACTTGATGACAGTTACTTACCGTAGATAGAAGCAGTGTTTTTTTAAAACCCCAAAATCGCCATTGTGTTTGTATAGCGATCATGAACGTTACTTGTGTCAGAGTTAGTGGATGTGTAACAAACATCTTTCGTCTGTTGAACTGTTTGCATTATAAATAAATCGTACTGAAGCTGTGAAGATAGAAACAACGAGGGATATTTTTGTTTTGTTCGTTTTTTTTTTTGTCTCCTTTAGTAGCCATTTTAGGATTGGAGCTAATTCAAGACGATTATGGACGAAGAATTCATCGAGGTAAGAACATTCCAACTTTTCGGTAAGTAAAAAGCCTTTCTGGACTAATACACAAAAAAAAAAGGTAAAAATCCAAGTTGTAAATAATATAACCCTGATTAATACCGTTATTGAGACTAGTAACATTTTGGTACTTTAGATCTTATCTAATCTATGCTGCTAATTTATCGCTTCATTATTGTAATATATTTTTCTCTCCGGTCTATAATCATTTCGGCTATGGGTTTGTAATTAACCTTTTCCCGCACACTATCTGCACCATTTTCTAGTTTGTTATTGTATCATGCTTGTTCCTCCTGAAACGATCTGTTCACCAATCAGTCACGTTAATGTCAAATGTTTAACTGCAGAACTGTTAACACGCGTACCATACATTCCGTATGGCAGTGTAAAGGCCTCTTTCTTGAGTTTCGCTATCTACAAATCTTACAGAGCTTTGACATTATACGTAAATATCTGTTTTTTATCTTTGCTCTAAGACTTCTGAGCTTTTTGTTAAGATTCACTGCAACGAATAAAACAAGAAACACATTCGAACGCTTCCCAAGCGTCTGCATGAACTTTAGCTGCGTTCCCAGCGAAGCAATCATTTAAGTCACTGCTAAATCCCCTATAAACTGTTCTGCTCTGCCCAACCGTGCCGAATCGAACCACATATGCTAATCATTACGTGTACGTGTGTGCCGTGTGTGTGTGGGAAAATTCTTTTTCGCAAGCCGGAAACATGATTCGCGGATGCTAAATGTCACCGGAACACAATGACCTCACGGGCTCGTGTGCCTCCCAGTTGCGAACGATCGCATACGATGCTAAAGAAAGAACAGCCCCGATCGGTTGATCTAGAACTACTCAGAATCGGAACAAGTTCTGTTCGGGCTCTCAATTGCGAGCGATGAAGGTCGAACACAATTTTAAAACGTTGCCCGTCCATCGAACCGATCCCACATTTTAGCTGGTTGGCGAGAACACAGTCAGCAAAATCGAACATTGGTCAATGATTGCGCGTGTGGCTGGGAACGGATGCTGAACAAAAAGGAATAACAAAAAGGCACAAACAATTCACCTATTAAGCCGGCGACACAAAACATTCATGTCGTGACAGGAGAGCTTGCTTCAGAGAGTGCCAACTACCAGATGATTGGTTCATAAATAATCAATGTCAGCTAATTGTTATTATTACTTAGCACCTGGCCTGTAGTTACGTAGCTCGTGCACGTACAGCAATGTACATTTTATTCTAATTCGATATAGGTTGGAATGTGCCCTAGAGCGATCGAGCTTATGTAACTCGTAAAGAACCGGACCATTTTAATTGATATTTATGACCGATCACCATTCTCTGAATTGTTTGTTTGCCACTGTTAAGCCACTGTCAGCAAATTGCATTTGCTTACGATGTTTGTTACCCAGAAGGAGAAATGCCTTCAGTGCTTGTCACGTTTAATTAACACAATCAAACCGTTATGGGAAAACAAATTGACCTGATTATTTTGACAGAGTTTTGGTCACCGAATTGACTCCATGAAATGCGTTCCAACGTAACACCTACAGCGAGTACGAACAATTAACAAGAGTAGCTTACCTCACTGCAGCTGTAGAATGTAGTTTCCTTGACCTGTAGTAAGAAAATTGCATCCAAAAAATCGCTTACCACAAACGCATCGAAACTCCCGGGGTTCGTGTTCGATTCCTTGTTTGCTGGACACAAGTACACAGGTAGGAAAACATTCACCGGCAAATTCGGTAGAAAGTGAAACAAATCCTTGAGTTGTCTCTTTCGCTGTGTGGAATGACATTCCACCGTTCACTTCACCTGGAGTTGCCGAAGGTTGCCCGAGGTGCCACGCCGCTGATCGGGCTGTACAGTTCGGCAGTTTAACCAGGACGCTCACATGTGGTCACAGGTGAATGTTTGACCCCGTGTATCAAGCTCAAAAGTGCGCCACCAGGGATGGTCGACGTCTGATCGTATCAGGTGGGCAAGGTGAGCCTGCCGAATGTCAGGACACTCGTTTTCATCCTGACCATCAACGGTGTTACTTTCGCTTTCGGTTATCTGGAAACTATTTTCAGTCCAAAGCAGTTCTCGCTAATTGTTTGCTGCAGTTGATGCACATTGGTTTTGAATAGGAGCAACAGAGGATTGTTGAGTGATTTATGAATCGTGAAATCGCTCGAGGGGAGATTCGTGTCACGTTTGGTTTGCTGTTTGATGTGATTTCACGGACACACAAAAGGCATTGGAATGGATCTAAACCAAAGTTTGTTTGTTGAGGTTGCAATGGGAGATACATTTTTGGAGAAGAAGTCTTGTGAGTTTGCAATTTCAACATAACCTTACAGTGTTGCGTGATATTTGTGTTTGCGTATTATTTTACGTATGGCACAGGATGCCTCCCGAAAAGTCTTGCAGAGCACGTAATGTAGTGAGGCAGAGGGAGGAAAATACATAAACAAAAACTCGCTCTCACAGATATGTCCAATGTATCGCCCAAGTGTAAAACAGCAGTGCTCTCCGTGCGTCCATAAAAGGAGCGCACAAAATAAAATAAAAATCTGTCCACTTGCTTGTGTAACCATTTTGTTTACACCGCAAGAAATGACGAATTTGACGACCTGCACCAAAACAGCTGTTAGAGTGATTCCATTTTTAGGAGTTACATCCGCATGATACGAGTGCTATGATCAACAAAGTAGAAAAATGCGATACACACGAACATGAAACTTCGCAATTTTGCGTGACGATGAAAGGTGAAACATTTATTTTTCGATACTACTACTCCGTAACAGGTTGAATGATGTAAAATTTAAGCTCTACTGTGACTGTAGTCGTCGTAAGTGTACGTTCGTGTGTTTCTCGGTGCTCGTTGGCTGTGTTCATTGAAAGCAAAAGTGGTACATTCCACCATGCACTAGTGGAACCGACCTTAGCAACGCATCTCTTCTACCATGGAGCCAAAACCGGTTCAGATCGATCAGATGTACCCGTGATGTACCCAATTGCATTGCTCTTCTCAGCCGAGTCAGACTGGTATTAGACAATCATAGTGAGAAAAAAAACTAAATCAAACTAAACCCTTTAGATGGTGACACACACATTCAAACTAGAATACACGCACTCTGGGATGGATGGATGGGTGGCGCAATCCAACTGCATTCCATAAAACGCGCCTGTGTTGATTCTTCGTTTTTTGTTCGCAATATCACCAAACGCAAACTAAAAGCTCCGGCAAAACAAAACCACCTTGCAGATTAGCGGGCGGCCGAACACACCTCCCAAGGCCACCCGTCTTGTTTTGGCGTTTGTTTTGCTGTTTGTTGGGCTACCTTCATATGATTTAAAAGAAGAAAACAAAAAAACCGAACAAACACTATTAGCATAAAGCAGGATACCTTTTGTGGTTAAAGTAATGGGTGGGGAGGTAATGGGGAGGTTTGATTTCGTTGCCCACCTCACACAAACGATCCAATTTCCCTGCGGTAGTTGTCCTCGGCTTTCGGTTGCGTCCTTCCCGTGCGCTTCGCACAGATTCGAACGAAAGACTTTAACGCGCGCGCGCTCGCTACGACAAGCGACGAACCTGCGCTTGCCGGGTGAAGACGCAGCCACCCGTGCATGCATCCATTGGTCGCTCTTCGGTTGATTCGTTCGGCTCGATCGTTCGAATCGTGCCTCGGGAGGGGGTGGTTTTGTAGGGTGGCTACCTTTTTGTGGAGTGGGGCGAGGAAGGGGTAGGAAACGGCTCACATGCAGCGTGCCGGACGAACGAAACGCTGCCCTCGTCGTTGGCGTCTTTTTTCGAGCGCGTGCGTGTTTAGTTGCGGTTTGGCAGTCGTCGATCACGAAAGCTCCCGGATTGTGCTGAGCTGTGACACGGGTCATTGTTTTTTTTTTTCTTCCTTTCAGTGAGTTAAAGCGTGCGCGTTCGTGTAGCGCTGGTGAATGAATTAGTGTGCAACGGAAGGAGCTCATCGAATTTGTGCGTTTTTGTAGACTAAAGTGTTCTGTATAATTGTGTTTCTACTCGGTGTACACCAAACAGAAAAGTGTACATTTTATTAATTACACAAGCAAAACACCAAAGCTTCAACATGCAGCTATCACATTGTGTGCGATGGAATCGGATGGGCTTCGTCCTGGCCGTGCTGGTGCTGCTGCTAAGTGAAAGTGTAATTCAGTGTGCAACACCAAAGGCTCTAGCGGGCAACTCTCACGGTACCAGTAATTATTATTATTCCCTAAATTTTCTTCCCCCTTATTTGTTGGTGTGCGTAGTTGTAGTGTGTGTTTGTGTATGCGTGTCCCCTCTAGTAAATGCATTAAAGAAATACATTCGCCATTAGTTCGTCAGTTGGAGGGATGAAACCGAAAGTAGCGACGACCACTGTTGTTGTGATTTCCTTTCTCTGCCTTTATGACATCATACATTGATAAAAAGACAACCCTGATCGGGACGGGTGGTAGGAGCTCGTGTGGCTCAACTCGATTAACATAATTATGCCCGAAGAAAGTGCACCCTTACCCACATGCTGATCCAATCGTGAAGCCGGTTCACCGGAGCGCCAGGGAAAGAAGGACAGGGTGCTATCCGGTGTCGCGATTGAGGGCGAGATGAAATAGGGCCAGGATTATGGCGATGTATGTGCGGATTACGTTACCATCGCATTCGACGCATTTGGGGTCGACTCGGTGGGAACGGTCGTGGTAGGATCGATTCAATGTTATGCTCCCGCAGTTTACATGTCCTTTCGCAATAATGACCTTAATTACACGGGGCCACCGTTGTGCACCGATCGGTGTGTTTTGTTTGAAACTTGATCTCGCAACTAGTACGGGTACGGTATGTAAGTATTTCCCATCCACTGTCACTCTCGATTTCAATCGATACACGGTGCATGCGTGCTGCGTTCGGTCGTTGCTTACGCTGCGTGAAGTAAAACCGTAACCAAGTGGCGCTAAGTCGTCGATGGTGCAAGCTTCCGGTAGGTTTTGTCGAACGGTGAGGTTGTTTTGTGTGAAGGTATTTAGGTGAAAAACTTGTGCCCTTTTTGCATGGAGCTGTTTGTATTGGTTTAATGATTATTGGTAAATTTTCACACGTTCAAGGCTGTTGTAGATTGTTTTGTTTTTTGTTTTGCGCGAGCACCTTGCTGTTAGGCATGGTTTGAGAAACTATGGATCATCAATTTGCTTTGCTTTGGATTGCATTATACCTTTTATCTTTAAAATTAAAAAAAATCATCATTGTTTTTCACCTTTTCTTCTTAATTAATTTCCAGAATTAGAAACATTTAAAATAAACTGGTAATGTTTGCTAAAGTATTAATTACTAATTGTTTTTCGTTGATCAACGTTCTTCACCGTCATGCCAGTCTTACATAGATTTGCCAGACTTATTGGTATTAAGTACCACTATTTAAAATTATATACAATCCATTATCAATTACTTTCTACATCGCTGTTTTATTTGTCAGTTTGTTAAAATTGCTCCTGTTTACAAAAACTAAAACTGTTTTTACTTCAAAATAATTCCTCTGACATTTTGTTTTATAAGGAAACCTAATTTTTGTAATCATTATTGATGAATTTGAAAGAATTATGCTTTAAAAACAATAGGCATCAAGTAATAATAATGTCTCCGTAATTATAGCTCAGATTAAAAAAATT
>KB683257.1:0-16263 GCA_000349165.1 Anopheles christyi | reverse complement strand
TCACTTGACCGGTGTGGCCTCCTCAAAGCAACAGCAACAGTGTTTCTTTTCTCTCTGTTGCTGTCTATTTTGATGCAAAGATGCTACGATGGGTTTGTGTGTATGTGTGTGTGTGTGTGTGTGTGTGTGTATGTGCTGTTATCTCTTCTGTCAAAGATGTTATTGTTTAGGTTTCTACAGTGCTATTTGAATTTCGGCAACACCACCCGCAGCCTGAAATGTTGTCCTTTGTTTTGCTTTAATTTTTTGTAGGAGATCGATTTTATTTATTTAAAACGAAAAACTTCTACATGAATGACAAAGGAAACAACGGATATATTGAATCTTTGGTCATCATGTAAATATAATTTAATTGTCATCATAAATATAGAAGTACACTTATCATAAGCCCATATAATTATCCGTTTGCAGTTTGTATTTCAATATTCTGTTTTTTTGCCATACGATAGGTACTACAATTACGATGCGCTAGTTGTGGTAGTCGTCTCCCTTTCCGAGCTATACCTTTTTGTGGGGATTTGTGATAGTGTGAGTAATAGTGTTTTGTTTGCACAATGGCTTGAGTTGGTTGTGGGTATAGTAAACGATTAGAATACATCATGCCGAGATTATATTGTTTGTCGCATCAATTTTGGAAGGTGTGTGTTGTGTTGATTTGGTGGCAAAATTATATGAATGAAAAACAGAATCACAAATTGATTAACAAAATTGTTTCCCATACAAGCAAAAAACATACGAGAGGAAGCAGAGGATGTTTGTGTAGCCTATGCGAATAACATTGGGCATCTACTATTACGGGTTTTTTTTTCTTTCTTTGTTGCTTCTAGTCCACTTTCGTTTGAGGTTAGATTTTAGTCAGCTACACTACACTACACACGCTTTCCTACATACGACACGTTAGTCCTGCTCGATTTTTTTTTATGCTGTAAAGGATCCGTGTGCAGCAATGACTTCTCTGTGATGCAGCTGTTGCATTGTTATTGTTTTTAAAATTTATATTTTCCTGTCCACTGTTCTCCACTCGTATGCCTTTACTTTTGTTGTTGCACATGTTACATCTACCCTTTGTTTTGTTAGCTATGCTTGCTTTCATACACATGTATATATAGTCTTTCTTAAATGTGTTGCATTTCTATGCTTAATTAATTATTTGTGTATATTGTTCTTTTGCTCTTGCTAGAATTCATGCTCCTCCTTGTTGCTTTGCATTTTTGTGGGCGTTATAGGTAATATTTATGTATTTTGTTTTATTCATACACTTTTACCGTACATCGAAGCTCAAAGATTCGATTTACCTTCAATTTTAATATTAATTGCTTGTCCATCTGCCAATCGCTATTTCTTACAGTCGTACCTTGGCTTAGGTTAGGGATATAGACTTGTTTTCGGGCATTGATGCTATCTGTATTATTTCCGGTGTATGCCATTTGATTTCTATTTAAGGTTGGCTGCTTCCGAATCAACATGCCCCTAACAGTGTGATCTGTAGATCACGTTTCTCATTTGATACATTATATCAGTCCACTACACTACTCCCCTTCGACTTGCTTTCCCACTGTTCTATCGCAGATAGAAATGTTCATATGTGTATATTTTACAATAAGATATAATAGCATTAATTTTCCTTATACCGTTTTGTTTCACGCGATACCCATTATACCACAAAACCTCTTTCTTTCGTTTGATTATTTTTATGTCTCTCTCTATCTGTCGCTAATCCCCTTGCACATAAAATCTTTGTGTTTTATGATAAATAAAAGGTCACAAATTCATCACAAAGTTTTCCACTTTTTTTTAAACCTTGCGCGCGATGTTTGTTAACCAACTTTTTTTAAATAGCCTGACGAACGTGGGCAGCAAGAGTTCAACGAAAACGCTTAATTAGAGGCAAATTTATTATTTAAGGAAAATACGGCTAGCAGTTATCTGTTTGTGTAAAAAATCTGTCAAAGAGGTCAAACAAGCAGGTAAAAGGTATGATAAGTTATTAGAAGTAAAATTAATGTGTGTGATGATGTGTACAAAACATAACCAGGGTATGATAAACAAACGAGGTGGTAAATAAGGTTTAAAACAACGTAACAATAAATGTGTGTCAGCCGTTGTTGTGTTGGCACTCGTCACCACTTTTTAAACGCATTTGCCGTATTTTGCCGTTTACAGATTACATCCGCTCTCAATAAAAACACGCATAAACGAGTACTCCTGTGGAGGAGCCCGGCCAGATTCGATTCGGAAAGAATCATGCATCATTCAATGCGGAAGGGGTTTTAGTTCGTCGCCGCGGTAACATTCTGCTTGCAGCAGCTTTCGCTAGCTCTCGATGCTTCCGAGCTGCATTCGGTCGCTAGTAACGATTGGATCTGGCTCATGCTGGTAATCCGATCCCGCATCATCATGCTGGCTGCCGCCGCCGCCGTAACGTTCGTCCGGTGCTGTAGAAGCGCGTTGGAATCCTCGTTCAGTGCATTGCTTGCACCGTTGTGCACTGACGCGCCGGTTACGATGTTGCTCACGGAGGTGGAGGCGCTTTGCGAAACCGCAGCAGTCGACAGCGTACTACCTCCTCCTGTAGTAGACACGGAGCTGGGAGAAGGAACCGTCATGGAAGAGATCCGCTGATAGCAGGGGCCACACAATCGAACCGGTTGGTAAAGTCGTTCCTCTGGCAAATGGGCTGTGTAGTCGGAACAGTCTGCGCAAAAGATTTGTCCGCATGAGCGACAGTGATGCTTACGTAGACCGATCCAAAACACGGTCTGGCAGGTGGTGCACCGAGTCACTGCGTGGTCCGGCACCCAGAGCACGCTGGTGCTACCTCCGACACCACTGCTGCTGTACTGCATCTGCTGGGAGGAGTTGGCACCCGATGACGGTGCACTACGGTCATCGACCGCTTCCCACGAACAGTTCGATGCGTTTTCGTTCATGGAATCTACCATCTTAAAAGAAATTGAGAAATTTAAAAAAAATATAAGTTTTCTTTTAGCAACATTTAGGAAGTCACGTACTCAACGCCCTTTAATAGACAGATACAAAAATGTGTTAGTAAATGCGAACGTGTTTAAAGCACGAATTCACGGACAAATGAACACCAGACAATGTTCATCCCAAATTGGTTCATCTACAGTATGTGAAGTTCATCATTGAATACGCATGTTCTGGAGAACCTGTTTCCGTTCTATCCCCTCCTCACTAACACAGCCTCGATAGCGCAGTCGGTAGCGCGTAAGTCTCATAATCTTAAGGTCGTGAGTTCGATCCTCACTCGGGGCAGATTTCTTTTTTGACAATTTCGAACACACACAACCCTTTTCCCAATCAATCGAAAGATTAAACAATTTTTTTGCGTTTTAACGCGTTAAGGTAAGTGCCGAAAAGCATTTTTGGACCGATCTAATGGACGGATTAGAATCGTATTAGTTGATGACGGAGTGAAAGATATTAGTCAACATGCAACCATGGCATGCAGTAAAACAGTATCATAAAAAAGGCTTTGACAAAATCCATCACTGACCAGTTGGTGGGAGGATAATTCCGCATCATCTTTCTCAACATCCTCATGATGACTATCACCATCATCTTCTTCATCACTGCCACCACCACCACCACCACTACCACTAAGTATAATATCAAGATCGTTTTCTTCTCCGCCAAACGGTCTTTCCAGTGCAATGTTAACTTGGCCATCTGTCTCTTCAATGACACTACTACCGCTACTATTGTCGTTTTCGTCTTCAACATCACTTTCTGCGTAGTATTCGCTTATAGGATCTTCTAGGGAGAAAGCCTCCGATAACACTGGCTTTACCGTTTCCCTCGATAGAACGACCGACGATGGAAAGACCGTTCGCTTCTGTCTTGTACGCTCCAGGAACTGGCGCACAGTGCGCCACATTCTCACGTTGTGCACGAAACGACGGTTGTGTTGCAATATAGCTTCACACAGGCAACGTTCCTCAGCAGCCGTTGTATTGCTAATGGACACACCATCTTTCTGATCATCTTCGATTTCATTCTCTTCATCGGAAAATACCAAAAGATTTTTACCACTATCTTCTGAAACCGCTTCAGAAAGTAACCCATAGACGGACGCTCCTAACCAGGTGCTGCCTGCGGCCATTCCAAAACATTCGGTGGTCGTGGTCGTGACGGTCGTGGTGGCAGTGTTACTAATAGAAGTGAAAGTGCTCATTCTTTCATCTCCGCTAGCGCTTCTGTTGGTTTGGCTGTTGTCGAAACTGTGGTTGCTTTCGCCGACCCTGCCGATACGGTCTCCCATCGCGGACGTTGTAGTGGTTGCAGTAGTGAAAGCAGCAACGCTGGTAAAGGAAATGCTCACCGGCACCTAGATGAGGGGGTGGTTGTGGGTATTGAATACGATTGTCACTGTGAGAAACGGTTCTAGTACAAACAGAGACAGTAAGGCTCATGCCGAACAGTGAATATGGGCTTGCAATAATTAGGCGCAGTCGGCAACAGGAGAGAAAGTGCTAGTAGAGAAGATGATAAGTGGTGGTAGTAGTAGCAGTTGACCATGGCAAGTTTACACGGTAGTGGTAGTAGTAATAGTAGTCAGTTAGCGCAAATTTTGTCGCTCGCAAAGCCAACAGCAGCAGGGTGAAGGTGGCTTGTTTTTCGTGGAACAACAGATCCATGAAAAGAGATGGGAAATAAAATCAGGTGTTAAAATTTTACTCGTCGGCAGGATCGATGTCCTTTTCGGGGCGTCCCTCGTATCAAATAAACAACAACAACAAAAAAAAGGCAGCATTCCAAAGTAAGCATTCTTAGTTGCTGGTCCACAGGGTTAAGCAAGCTGTGTCGGTAGCGGATGAACGGACTTAGACTTATTTCCCAAAGGTTCGTCCAAAAGAATTACTCTTTCTGTTTCATGGTAATTTTGGTAAGCTGTTGCAACTAGAACATAAGCATCATGCTTCGCTTCTCATCTGAACGCGCAGCCGTCGTCTAAAGCACAGTTCCAAACTCCGGACCGAAAGAATCCCCAATTTGTAACTATTTCACGAATTTCCAGAATGATCCATAGCCCTCAGTTAATTCAACTCACCGGATCCTCATTGCCGTACTGTGGCTGGGCGCTACTGCTACAACAGTGCTGGCAGGTTTTCTTCAACAACGCTAACCGCGTAGCGTACAGCTCGCGCTGTAAAGCTTCCTCGCGAAGCTGTAAGACACGTGATGAAATGTTTGTATTAGCTTGTTTATTATTATTGTCTCAAAACCGCAACACACATGCACATACTTACCCGATGTTCGTAGACAATCTGCTGTAGGCGTAGGTTCTGTTCCGATAGGGCATGGGCCAACCCATCGGGACAGGAGAATGTCGCTACCGGTGGCCTATCCGACGCGTACGGTACACTCGGTGGTGTTAGTGGCAGTGACCGGGCGCCCGGCGTCGAAAACCGGGAATGTGTGGCACTTGGGGATATACTGAAAGTAAGAAGGACTCTGATTAATATCCCTTTCTTCGTTACGAGCAATTCCCTCTCTTCTCCTTTTGCTACCTTCCATTGGTTGGTTTACAAGGGCTCATCAGATCGTGCTTCGAGTTTGACGAGTTTCTTCTTCGTCGCAGTGGCATTATTGTAGGGTATCCGCTAGCAGCTGCAGCTGCAGCTGCAGCACCACCATCGTTTGGCGGATGTTTGCCATTTATTTCGAGCTGCTGGAACTGTGGCTGAATAATGATGCTTTCGTCCATCAACGTCATCGAGGTGAGCAGGTTGCTGGTAGTGGTGGTCTGTCCCGAGGACACCGGAGGTACAGTTGCCATTACGCCATTATTTATTTTTTGTTTGTTGTAGTTAACAGTACTACTGCCGTTGACATTGCTGTTCTGTGCGAAGGTCGATGTCGGAACGGTTCGACCTATTCCTCCTTCACCTCGTACACCATCGCGATCACTTTCCAACGTACAATCCGGCGGATGGTGCTGTTGGTGGCGATAATCAGGTTGATCTTTTGGTAGCGTATCGCCAGTAAACGCCAGCGTTGATTGATTTGATATTTTCTGCAAGCCGTTAACAGTGGTCAATAAATGAATTAATTAAGGCGTCCTTTCCCACACTTCCACACAAACAAACGGTGCGTAATTGTCACTTACCCTATCGTAAGCATGACTATCACTAGTAAAATCACATCCATTACTATCACCAGTCTGAGCTTTGGCGGCAAAGCTATCGCCCGTGACCTCGGCACCGCCTGAGTTGTCGTTTGGCGCCGTCGTCGCTTCCGATCCTTTAGCATTGACAAGGCTCAGCTGACTGTTATCACTGTTTCCTACATCTAAACTAATACTACCGCCACCAACGACACCGTTGCTACCGTAGTGACTCCCTTGCTCTTGGGTTGATAGTGACGACTTCCGTCGTTCATATACGTCACGGACTGCTTTACCGTCGTCTTCAGTCACGTTGCTTACGTTACTCGCCAACGGGTGTAGGCTTGGTAGGTTTTGCTGATGGTGTTTGCTGAAAGCGCTTGTATCGATCGGTCCCAATGGTGGAGGATATTGATCAACTGGTACCAGTGTGTCCGTGCTGGTCTCTATCGATCCGTGCCAAAGATTGGGACTAAGTGAGCTATCGTTCAGACCGGGTGATTCCAGTCGGTTTGGTGAAGCAGAGTGTGTTTTGTCTAAAAAGATAAGGAACAAGCATTACATTTTGTTTTTGATTCATCGTTGTTTTTTTTTAAATTAGGTTAACAAAAGGATCGACAGCTTTACTATCGATTGCCAAACACATATTGCTGCATAAATGTACGGCTTGAAATTTAGATTTTCAGATTTTTGGCTATTCTGCTCAGTGTACTAAATCACATCACATTTTACGATGTACAATGGATGGTACAATCGCTATGTTGCTCTTCTACTTTAATAAGTTTGACAAGAAAAAAAAAAGGATTTATGGAAGAACACAAAGAAAAATCGCCTAAATGAGCTAACGTGAAACTAAAAAACATTTAACAATATTAAATTGTTTTTCAATTGAACATTTCAATACCGATTACGCAATTTGTGCAAATCAAGATTTTTTTAATAGTAATCTTACAATTCATGTTTCGAAATTCATTGAAATGTTTTAGATTGTGAAAAAAAAAACCATTTGCCTTATCACTAAACTAATTTTGTCCGTTTCTCATAATACCGCGTTATCAGCAGGCAGAAAAAATGTTGATGTCGTTTAAACACGTAATATGTACCCCGGACCAAGATCGCACATTTAAAAAAAAATACATCGCAATCGCATCAAATGGTTTGTGTTTACTTTTGATTAATGTATGTACATTTTTGCTCATCGTCGAATGGTTTTGTTGTGCTTTATTTGCATATATACATTTAACGTGTCGGTACTTTTTTGTACCACTGTCTACTGGGATGATTGCTTCCCACGGCGATAAATTAGCGTAATGCGAATCAGCTAAGAGTAGATAGGTGATACAAATCGCGGTCAAATAAGAGTAGAAACTCCGTAGTCAGTACTGTGTGCGTGTGTTGCGATGCGATAATTATTTCCAACTTTGACCGTACTTCACCTTCTTTCAATCTCTCCCTTATTTCCATTTCCTCTGATAAGTGTGTAATTAATTTCATTTTATTTTTAAACTATACGTTGCGAGAATAGTCAGTCTTTCAGTGTAACTTAAAATCGTTCAATACACATTTATCATCACACTGAAAACGTTGCACGTGGTTTTTCCTATGTTTCCATTTCGTTATGAACACATTGGAACCAGAGAGCAGAAAGGGAGCGAATACTCCATCGAAGAAAGAGCCCTTACCATCGAGTCCAATTTTGTTAAAAATATGAGACATACGATGGAACAGTCGGAGATTAAGCTTTTCCTGTGATGGGGTAACCTGTTCCGAGTTAAGGTCTCGATTCTCTTCAATTTGGAAACAGCCTTTAAAAGCAACGTAACAAACCAACTGATGCGTCAGCCATTGTTCGTGGTGCAGCAACGGTGCACCGTAGCAAAAGCACAAGAAGTTTGTCACTGTGTATACTTCCAACAATCGAAAGCAGACCTCAATCTCATATATGTCGGCGCAAAAAGTGTTTGATCAGTTTGAACAGTTTATCGTATTTACCACCAACGAAGCTGCTATCGTCGGATCCACCGATGGTAAGATCGACGCTTTCCATCATCATATCGTCGCCCGCCATAACCGGTCGCCCGATGACGGTACGGTTTGCGCCATGCACAAAACCGCCACCACCACCATCCAGCACATCCTTATTACCACCACCAACCGTGGACGAATGGTACGATTCGATTTTGATAATGCGGGCGGTATTTTCGTCGATCGTCTCCGGCCATAATACGACATTTTGCTGCCTCACCGTCGGACTGCTGCTCGACTCTCGGGATAGATTTGGCGAGCATCGGGACACATCTTTCGTTGGCAATTCTGGAACGATGGGCTGGAAACTGTAGGGGTGTCCTTCGTTACCGGCGAGCTGCTGCAGCGCCGTCGCACCATTACTGATGCTAGTGGTCGTAAAGGAAGGTCGAACGTTTGTGGTGGCGGTTGGAATTAGAGTGGCAGCAGCAGCGGCTGCTAAACTATTGATCCCACCAACGCTACCATTGGGGTACAGACTAGACGGGGTTGAGGAAGAAAAAGGGTTGCCAGCGGCGTCCACGTTCGAGTCGGCAGGGCAGCGCGCAGTACTCCGGCTAACTAGATTGCGCTGGTTCTTGATGGCTTGCTCTAGCTCGTCGTCCGATTGATTTAACTCTTGCGTGAGGCTTTGCAGCTTTTCGGTGGCGTGTTGTATAAAGGAACTGGCTGTTACTCCACGATGCAGCAGGCGATCATCGATGGAGGGTAGATCAGGCGAGGTTTCGCGATCGGATGAGAGGTTTGAGTCGATTGAACTTTCCTCCTGCGATAGATTGAGTGTCGAAGGACCGCCCGTTCTATTGATAATGCTAGAAAAAGCAGATTGATTCAGTTGCATTCGGCTATTCACCCTTGGCCCATTCCATGAGCACCTTACCTTGGATCTAGAGTCATGCTTGGATCGCTTGAGCGACGTGTCATGACACCACCTGAGGTTGCCTCCTTGATATCGCTGTAGGAGCGCGTCTTCGTCATCGATCCATTTGCTTCAGGACTACTGCTTGGCGTCGACGAAGTTGCCATCCCGGCGACAACAACGTTTACAGAGGCCGATCCTCCGCCCACCGTGATACCCGGACCTGTATCAACAACACTGGACCCGATACTTCTTATACCGACTGGTCCAGGTACGACCTCAGCACCACCTGCTGACACGGTCGTGGTTGGATAGTCGGTAACTTCGGCGGGTGACGGTTGATTGTGGCCACCCCAGCTTCCCAGGTACACTTCCGTCCAGAGGCGCAGATCGCGCACGTTATGCGCCGGCCACAGGACTCGCTCACGGTTCGGCACGTACAGATGGTTTTTGTAGATTGGACCGGATAGGAAAGGCCACACGGAGAACGTACGATCGGGGACGCTGTTTTCCTGCCGTTCCTTCACCGTGTTGCAGAGGAACGTTCCAAACAGGCACGAATGCGAATGTTGCGCTAATTTGATCTATGAACAGCACAAGTACAGGCAAAACTATAATCAAACGCCCCGGGCAAAACATTTCCTTTGCCACTACTTACCAGGTAGCCCATATCAAACTCAAAACTGCATGGAAACTGACGATGAATCTGATGGACGCAGTCGAGCCACTGTAGAAACACGGGGCATCGTTCGTTCGTTTCGTCCGATCCCGGGCCATGTCCGCAACGGTCGGCAAACTTATGCCCAAAGCTCAGCCACTCCCGCTCGACTAGTACGCGGAAGCCTTCGATCGTGCGGTAGTACGGATCGAGGCAGAGCTGCGCCGTTGCAACGATCTGTGGCGTACGATCCCAACCATCAGAACAGTGGACCAGCACCGGACGTCCGTTACGCTCGATCGCATGACAAACCACCATCGAGGCCGCCAGCAAACCAGAAAGATGCTGCAACCAAAGCGTGCGCTCCAGCAGTCCAAGCCAACTGTGGAAAAAGATAGAACAATAGAAGACGTGAATAGTTGCACATCCAAAACAAGCAAACATCTGGTCGAACTTACTTTGGAATGTCCGCCTGCGAGGCGCAGAGCTGCCGCAACGCGTGGAAACTTTTCCTTATGACGTGTATGTTGCCAAGGCTCATGAACTGTATCTCTGCACTCGGATAGTACTCGGCACATTCGCATCCTCCGCCCCGTGCCCGGTTTGTGACCGCGGACGTGTACGAGCGGGCATCCACAATCAGAATCTTCTTCGGTTCATCCATTTCCACCTCCTCGTGGCTACCTTCCGGACTGCGCGGTGGACTTCCGTCGCTCGATGCCTCCGAGCTATCAGTTTGTGTGCGCGTCCGTCTCGTACCATCGTTTGTCCGATCCTGCGTGCCACGATCGAACGAGCACGCATCGGACAGGGCTTTCAGCAGCTGTTCATCCTTCGAATTACGCCAACCGAGCCAACCGACCTCGGGCTGACTGCAGCGAGCGATTACCGCACCGGTACGCTGATGACGCCATACGACTGCCGGTATGCGGCGCGAGCTACGAAAGCTGGCAACATTCTGTAGCGTATCGTCCGAGATGCAGGCCGGCACTAGCAGCAGGCGGGGGTAGGATGGACACAGCTTGAATTCCGCATTTGCCTGACTGATGCGCCAAGCGCCCTGCAGATCGAACTGTAACCGTTCGGCTTCACGGCGGAATTCGTCATCGAACGAACCGACGCGCTGCAAACGGCCGGCCCATTCGTTGTCCTGATTCAGCGTAGGCGACTCGGAGGCCCACGCATGAAAGGGGAATGCGAACAGGGCCTCGAGTGTTTCGGGCACACCAATCGAAAGCGTTATCCGCCGGTGCCACTCGCTGCACTGTTCTGACGTTGCAAACGAACATCTGAAAGACAGGTAAAGGAGGTTTGAGAAATTAAATTATGTGCACTATCGAGAAGAACCCACACGACAGATATTTACCGTACTGTGCTAGCGTCTTTGCAGTTCACAATCAGATGAAACAAGTCACGCACTTGGGTCGATTCGATCAAACCAAGTGGGACAGATACTTCCGCACCGGTACTGTTTTTCTGCAGGAACAGCCGATAGTTTGATAGTGCCAGTATGCCATCATCAGTCTGGCCAAGATATCGTACGGATTCACCGGCAACTGTAACGACAGCGAGGTAATTACACATTTAAACCACGTGTCAATGGCATTTTTGATGCATAGAATTACACTTACGCTCGGTAAATCGGACGGTGAGCTTTTCTTCCTCCTTCTCGAGGATCGGCTTCGGGAATAGTTCAGCCGCTTTCACCATGCACATCGACGATTGCGGGGAACCGTCGCCCGAACCCTCCATGATCTGTGGACGAGAAAAAGAGACGATACTTTTGATAAGTCTTGTGATTGAATGTACCTTTGTAAGAGCTGTTTAGACACGGACTGGTTGCCCACAAAGAGAGCTTATCGTCATTCGCGTCGTGCGTTGCGTGTTGCTACTAAAGCCCATCAAATCCTCATCTTGAAGTCTACGCACCCATATGGCTTTGCAATGCACTATTATGGAGGCTATTACCCCCCCCCCCCATTTCCCCCCATCAAGGAAAAGGTCGATGCAATCTACTCGATAGCAAACGAGCCGTGGAACAAATGGACCATGAACATCGTCGTGAGTACACACAGCAAGCTATTCCTGCCCACAGCACACAAATCCCAACAACATCACAGTTGCAGGGCGGATGTGTTAGGAAGTAGGCTGTTCTCCTTCTTATCAGTGTGTCTATCAACCGATCAGCTGTTAGGTAAACACACATACACAAACAATGTGCACCAGATGTGGAGCGCAACCGCCGTTTGTGCAACGACCGTCTACTAGTGTGGAAATTTTCTATCCCAGGGTTTGTTTACGATTAGCAGATGCGGTCGTTCTGCAACTTTGCCGTCTGCAATTAATGCGTCTGAAGGTGGCCAGAGGTTGGCACAAACAGATAATCACACCCTTTCGAGTCAAGCTCGATTGCGAATGTTCTTACTGACCTACGGTTTGCCCAGATGTGCATAAGACACTGGTTGTTGATAGGGTTTGCAATGGTCGCACGCAGATAGGACATCTGGCGCGGAGAGACTGTTTACGAGGCTGCAACACCGTGCACTGAACCAGTGCTAGTTCTCACGACCTCCTCCTCTCTTACCCTCCTGTAAAGGCTTCTGATACGATCACCATCCTGGTTGGGCTCTAGAGCACCACCATTCAATGGACGAGAGGAAGTCATTTAAGGTTACTACTTCCGACTAAGAAATTTAACCCGATTTGGGACAGATGTAACAACCATGACGTTGCATGTTTCCAGCACTGCGTTTTTTTCTACCCTACCCAATCCCCCTTTTGAAAGAAACGATGACAGATAATTACTTTTCTAGCACCTCCATGAAGATTTTGACTCTGTTGATTATTAAAAAGCAGGAACTTTAAACCCATCGTTGGCTCCTCTGGTTGCTCTAGATTTTTCTGCTGACGTATTTCGTGTGTCCTCCAGAAAATGATCACACACAAAAAAAGATCTGCTCCACAACCTTCTTATCACTGTCTGGTAGTAACTTTTTATGACCAAACTGCAAGACTATATTTTGGCGCTGGCTCTGTTCTAATGCTCCTCTCTCGACCAGACCAGAATGTTCGAGCGAGATAATTCTGCAAGTTGTTGCTCGTCCTGCGGTTTTTTGCCTTCCTCTGATCGCTTTTTGATAGCGCCGCGTTGTTATACTTTCAGACAATCTTCCTGAAACGTTCACTTATGAATGAATTATTGTTCGCTACTCCTGCTACTCGATCTTCACAGACGAGAGATGGTACACTCGCTTCGGAGGCTGACTTACGTTTGAGTTCCAGGGACCATGATGCTCGCGGTAAAATATAACCTGCAGTCGCAAGAAACACGAAAGCGAAACAGAGACGGCAACGCGAGAGAGAGAGAGCATGATGGGGACCGTACCCACCGCTATTATTTACAAGCCAACACATTCATAATCATAAGGCACACAATAAGAGGCCGGGCAGGGCATAATAGGGACCGGACCCCGCGGCTACTCTGCGTTTGGCTGATTAGAATGGCGATCTCTTCTCTCGCACCCGTATGTGCAGGCTGTCCCGTTCGTCCCCGAAAGGATGATGACTGATAAACGTGGACGCGGAGGTAGAAAGGAAGCAAACTGTTGGAGCTCGGGTCGGCTTAGAACAAACTGTTCGGAGAAGGATGTGTGGAAGACAGTGGGCGAGAATGGTAAACGTGACTATTCTCACATAGTCCACACACACGGGAGGTAGTAATGGTCTTCCGACATATCGTCGTTTCAATGATGAAGACTATTGTGTTGGTCCCAGATTTTAGTAAATATTCAATGCTTCCATCCAAACTCAAGAGACAGTCTTTTGGAATCTTCCCGAAATGATTATGATATGCATGGAAAAGTTATGCCTTAGAATGCTTGTTGGTTCTGGATCATGCAAAATCAATAGTGAGCAGAGAAAGTGCGTCATCAGCCTTAGAATGTATTGGTCAGGGGTAAACACACGCACATACACACGATGTTATTGGCCGGTCGAATATTAGAGTACAGTACATACACGCACCTCACATCAAAAACCATTAAGAGCTGTAAGCAGAGACGTTCTGCGGTCCGCCCTATGTACAGAGTAAAAGGATTAATGAGACTACAGTCATGCAACAAGTTGATAAACACAGTTTACGATCAGCATCTCATTGTACATCTCACAACTCCAAAAGGGTCATTAGAGTCGACGGCCCGATTAGAACCAGCACTGTAAAATCGGACCAACAGTGTGTGCTGGAGAAACGTGATCAATCTGCAGCCGATTGTGCACTTGGGCACCGGATCACACGTGCTAAACGCTTATCAGTTTTTAATAATGTCCAGACACGTGTGCCGTGTTTAGTAGGCATTAGTCATACGTATCCTTTCGTTTGTTGTTTAGGTCCAAAGCGATAGATTAGTAACAGATAGTAGGTCACGTGAAGACAGTGGAATTATGATCTGTGTTCCAACAAACGTCTTTCCCACTCTTAGAATACTGTACTTGCACGCTAAATTATATAAACACAGTCGGCGCATCTTTTGCTTCCGTATTTATACCTTCAGTTCTAGAGAATTTCACTTCCAAATAAAAACATTTCCAGCTTATCGTAGGGCGTTCGCTGTCAGGAAGTTGTGGGTAGTGAGCAAACACGTCAGAAATTCACTATTCCGCTTAGCTACCGTATTTCCTCGTGGGTGATGCTGCAATCCAATCAGAACTGGTGTGTCTCATCACCCAGCGAAATACGGCGTCATAACGAGAAAGCATTTTCTCTTCAATGATAAATAGTCCTTTGGGCTGAATTTCTTATCTTGTATCTTGTATTGTATTTTCTTCACCGCTGGAGGTTTGGACTGGTTGCGTATTTTTGCAAATAAGCACTCTATGGTTGGTACATTTAATCGCACCTGAAAGTGTTAACTCACAACTGTTAACTGTTGAAGAACAAGTTGGATGGGGGAAAAATGTGTAGTGTGAATACACCGCCATGCAACATCTTCCCTAGATTCTGAATTGTAGCGTGGGGTGATGTTCCCCACTGTAGAAGTTCCTCCTGTTGTTGTTTAGTTAGAGTTTATTAGCATCCCCATCTTATCTCATCGTGCGATTGCATTCGTAAACCACCGTACAAGATGCAAAAGCTGCACTGCAGTTCGCCCCATGCAAACAAGTACTCGCCTTGCCGTTACACATGTCAAAACATTGTAGACGCGAGAGATAAAACACACGGATCGGGGAGAGGTTGGTGGGATTAATCAATTTTAACTACAGCACGCTGTGTCGCAGTGGAAGGGAAGAAATCAATCCTCGACACTATCAATTGTGTGTAAAATAATGGCTGCTTATCGTTTATGAAAGTGGTTTCATTCTCGGCATGTACAATTGCCGCACCGGGAAGTGGTCTATAGTTGTGTTTCAACTTTCTTTAAGTAATGCCAATGCATAAGGCTTTTAACGCATATCGGT
This sequence comes from Anopheles christyi, assembly GCA_000349165.1. Taxonomy (NCBI): domain Eukaryota; kingdom Metazoa; phylum Arthropoda; class Insecta; order Diptera; family Culicidae; genus Anopheles; species Anopheles christyi. The sequence goes on along the minus strand of KB683257.1, from coordinate 1,140 downwards.
GCATACGTGACAAATTCCACGGTGCAGTCTCAGCAGACTCAGTGTGTGTGTGCGTGTGTATGCCACAACCTACAAAATGAGAAACCGAGATCACAAAAATCAACATTGCTTAGGGAGAAAGTTGCGATCTCTTTCTCTCTGCTTGTAAATTCTTTCTGTCGAATTGCTGTCTCTGTAAAGGCGTGCGTGAGGAGTGCGTGACTTGGGTCACATTCTCCGTCCGAGACAGTTGGGCCCAACGCAGTGCAAACGCGTATGGAATTTTCCCAGAGGAAAATCAAAACCGGACGCAATAATAGGGCGATACAAGTTTTGTGGGTGACGAACTTATCTAAACGGCTCGGAATGCCTCCAACTCGATTGAAAGCCATTCCTTTCAAACAAGAGAGTGTTATTGTGTAGCTGAAACGGTGCATATTGTTTTACTATATTAAATTTTACTGTATTGTTTTCTCTAACGACCGTACAACAAACTTTTTTTTTAATTTCCAATTTTTTAGTTGCAATTAGGATTTGATGCATCTGTGAATTTAAGGATATACCACGGCATAAGTTCCATAATCAGTTAGGTTTATCCGACTGCCTTACTGCATACCCAAAGCTCGGATGTACTGGGCGTTTGATAAATTTAAAACATCACACGCTCCAACCAATAATACCTTAGGCCCTCCTCTCAACAATATTTCCAATTTCCAAAAAATCAGTCAGAAGACACTCGCCATAGAAAAGAATCATTATCAAGCATCAAATCGTGCACGAATGATGCTTTCGTACTATCTCATTTAACTGCAGACTGTTTGAAAATGCGTAATTCCAACTCATTTACTCATTAATTGTCTCTAATTATGAACTTTGACACTTTTGCCAGCTTCATCAACGAGCTTCATCTTCATTACCCAGTAGACCATGTAGACAAGACGCCTGCTTTCTCTTTCGGGAAGAATTTTCCCTCATCACATTAGCGTGCAAGAGAGTCGTCAAGATCAAGGACGTCCTACGGTGCTTCGTAGGACAAGAAGATGCGCAATTTCTTTCGCGACAGTTATTGTTTTGTTTTTGTGTGTGGTTTTTTTTTGTTTCTTACGCCAAATTGTCCCACCCAAACCGTTACATAGGTTAGAGATGTGAGCGTTATCAGCC
>KB683246.1:0-15722 GCA_000349165.1 Anopheles christyi | reverse complement strand
ACAATTGGTTCTTTCGAGGGTCTGTCCATTCAATGTGTAGCAAAACAGCGCAGAAGTCCGTGATCGACTGAAGGTAATGGTAACACACTTATCGATGGATCATCGATGTTGTTCTACTGATTATGTCGATTTCAGTTTCAAAGCCAAGAAGAAATTGTGGTTAGAGGAACGTGCTTCGGACTTCGGTGTCCAAGCCCATGCTTCGTGTCATACCTTCTATAGTGATGTTAAATAATAGACAAGAGATGTTGATCACGGAGAGTTTCTGGGATAGCTTTACCATAACCAGTAAATGGTACGAGTATATGTTTGCACCTCTATATTTCTTTACTTGGATAATATCCGAGAAGCGCCTTCTGTCGATAAGAATATATGTGCTGTGATGATCTCCGGGTGTAGCTGAAGCGGTGTGCATGCTGGAAGAAGAAGCAGCGGATGCTCATGTGCTTAAAGTTCATGACTGTTCATCTTGCCCTTCCTTTAATTACGCACGTTGCTCATCTCGAAACATTTTGTTATTTGTCGATCTAGACATGAGGATCCATCTGATTTATAAGACTCTTCACACAAACAATGAATCAAAAAATTTCATATGACGAAAACTACTTCCTTGAAGTTTTACAATTTTTTACAAAACAGGAGGAAATCTACGTTTCAGCATTATGATAATTATATCTGACTTTTTGTTTCATTCAATTCGTTCAAATGTTAATTTATACACATAAGTACATAAACATTTCTTGGTGTTGGTAGGATATTGCAATGGCGAGTAGGAATAATCAAGAAGACCTCCCAATAATCTTGACTTTTAGGTTCTCGTTTGTCTTCGTCGATGGAATAGCTTATTTCATCTATTTATTTTTCATTCCTCCTCCTTCTTCTCACTATATATTCATTTTTCATACTTTCCCAATTCTTAAGGCTTGTGTTGTTAGTTATTTTTAAAGTTAGTTGTAAGTTGAATGTTTAATCTTTATGACGGAAAATATATATTACTTATTAAGAAATAACAAATAATAAAGGCAACATTTTTGGTTTTGTCTTAATATGTTTATCAATTTAAATATGTTCAATCAATAAAAAAAACATTGTATGCATATTCATTCATATAATTTAGCTAAATTGCTTATAAGGAGTTATCTTATATTATATTTTTCTCTCTATAAACTATTCTTCTACTTCTTCTTCTTTTTGGCGTAATCGATGTTCGAGATCATGCCGATCTAATTTTGCAAAACATTGTTCTACAACACAACTGGATTGTCAGTCGTTGTGAACCGTACGGGTGTACGGTCCGGATGATAGAAGTGTTTTATCAGACGGCGATGCATCTATGCATTGGATTTACGGTATATATCATTATTAAAACATAATAACAAAACATACAGTTACTAAAACTATACTTTTATCTTTCGTCACGCTAATATTGGACCGTTGACGTTAAGGGAGTAAATCATACAGCACAAGGTACGCACAGAGCGTCGCTACTTTATAGCTTATATAAACCGCATTACACCCTGCTAACTTCCCCGAATCGATAGAATCGAGTAATGATGGCTATGACTACAATCCCAAATAACTCACAGTATCTTAAGTACCCTTCGTTTATCCAAGTGACATTTTAGCACACATTAACCTGATCGCATGGGGCACTAGCGGATACATGGCAGCTGGCGAGGCTTGGTGTTGAATTGAGTTGACCAAGCTTTTGATAGATGTTTCAACTAAAAAGCAGTGTTGAAAGTGGAAGAATTGATAATCAATAAACTAGTGATCGTACATACGCTGCGCTCAAAGCGCAAAAGACCTGATACGTAAGTCCTTTACCATTTCAGGTATAGAAGAGACGGTCACTTCCCGTGCACAAAGCCGGGGAAAATTCGTACGATGGTCAATCCGATTGCACTCGCGACGGACCACTACCATGAACACAACCATTTGGATGCTAGAACAGAAATCGCTATAGCTTACGTATGTGCGCCATAAGGAGAGCTAGTGCAAGTGTTCTATCTCCTTGTTGAGTCCGTTTGGCATTCGTTCAATTTTACTGCATCATACATGGACATTAGTTATCGGGGAATGGCAATAAATTTCCCAAAAATTCAATCTATTATCTGAAACCAACAGTGCAAGCTGACTATTATCTTTCTCTCTCTCGCTCTTTTTCTCCTACTTCCACAGAATCTTCCACTTTCCATCGGTGTATTTTCAATCATCCCTCCGCATCGATTCATATCATACAACCTCGCAACATGTGGAATGAAGCGTCAGAAAGGATCAACCAATGACCAGCTATTGCTCTCGAATTCTCCCAGGATGTTGGATGCTTGAACAGCGAAACAAATAACCATCCATCCACTCCCGCACTCCTTTATTGCTATCCGACACAAAATTGGACGAGTATTTCATTGGCATCGCACACAGGCACAGGTGAATCTACCAGTGCAATATTGAAGTGGTGGTGCAAACAGGACCACGGCAGCAGCGTAACCCACTCTAAATGGTTCTCCACCAATGATGATAGAGCAAACGGTCAGCATGTTGCCCCCACAGAGAATGAACACGACCTCCAAAAACGATTGCAACTTTCGTGCCTTTACAAAGGGCAGTATCGTAACACTGCCGACAAGCTAAAGGCAATAGCAAGAGATGATCAAATATAGTGAAAGTTAGCAAATCTAAGTCAATATTATAGATGATCAGAGTATGGTAAGCTAGTTGCAGGAGAAAACTCGAAACAATTGCTATAAAAAAATTATTAATAATAACATTTGTTCTCATTCCATGTACATCCATAATAAGAGAAAAGATAAGGTTCGCTTGGAAATGTTGTAGATTAAGGCATCTGTTATGAAACGTTTAAAAAAATATTTAACAAATACACCGTTTGTGTAATTTATGATTTAGTAACATTTTATTTGGACAGTGGTTTTCAATTTGAAGATATTAAAGTGCATCAATAAATTTAAAGACAAAAAAATTTCCATAATCCTTGTATATAAAACTTCCGTTTTCTAACTCTCAAGCACTTGGTTTTTATGTAAGGTGGTATTCAACCCGAGTTACATTCCAGAAACATCGAATGATTGCAATGCATTCCTATAGTTTGGACGGTTATGCTCTTTTCCTATGTTCCTCTTCACTTTTGCTTCAGGAAACTTCACTCAAGTGACCAGCACGTCTGGACAAATGGTGAACAATACCCTTAACATCTCTGACCAAACGCAAACTCAAACTGTTTCGGGGCCGTAGACACTAGCAAGTATTCAAACATAGCATAAGTCCTGGCTGGCTGCAGCATGAGTTCAAAATGTGTTGCATTCGTGCCAGTTGGAGTATTTTATTAATGCACAATTTTATTGAACGGTTGTGTCTGCAATTGCACGTTTCACTAGCGATTTTGTAAAACAATCCTCGAACCACCATGCTGCGACCCATACGGTACAATACAGGACTGCACTGTGCGAGCTTACATCGTTATCATGGGATGTAGGAATAACTTATTCTAGGGACCACAATTAGTAATACCCTTTTAATCAAAAGCCTTTTCAGTACCAAAAGGACTGTAATGCGTCTCCGATGATGATGCAGAACAGATGATCCCAATTTTTAATAAGAGGCGTACTTAAGAGATAAAATCGTGCGTTGGATCGAGCTGCAAAGCGTGAACAAACCACACCCAAAAGCAAACAGTTTGAAAAGTATCTAGAGTAAAGTTTTGGTAGCGATCAGGCTCTTCTTTTTCTTTTCTTGGCGTAATCGACATAAACATATCGGATAGCCAGTCCTTGCCACAGGAACACAGCCTAGCTGAGAATTGAACTACGACATGCCTTTATGAGAACCTGGAACGACAGGAACTACCAAAGTTACATGCTGTAATATTCCAACAATCGATTATAGAAAGGTGGGGAATATTTAAAAGTTTAACTTTTTTATGGTGTTGATAAAGTAAAACTATTGCTTGAATATTTGTATTGTATAGTAATTGTATTGTAAAATTAAACGATACAATTATTGAGTTTGAGATTATTAAAAAAAAAGGTAATTAATCTACAGATGACTACACTGCATGTGTACTTGACTATACAGGCTTCAAAGTTTCACTATGATATTCTAATACAAACTATAATATAAAGCTACTGGTATATGAGCGAACTACTTTAATGAGCTTCATTTATGCACAGTATTTTGTAATGATTCATAAAACCGGTTAAAAAAAAAGTGTGATCGTTAACAGAAAATACTAATATTTTCGACAACGCCACCGATATTGTCCAAACAATACCTTTATCGATAGGTGGTTTACGCGAGGAATACAATAGAACCCACTTTAATAAATTTAAACAGCCTTTTAGCTTCCCCTACATCGTAAAGCTCAGCAATCACGATTGCCATTGCCATTGGCAGAAGCACATTGCCCGGCATCGGTTGAATTGAATCAAATGGTTCCACCCGAAATGGGCCCCGTTATCGTCAACTGTCAACAGCAACCGGGCAGTCCCCATGAAGCGAAAATTTGAGCATCAGAATTTTCCCCTGGGATAGAAGCTTGCTTAATTCGTATGGGTCAATTTTTGGCTAGACTTGGTAGCGGTTGTGACTGGACCCAACCGAACAGCCAACAGTGTTCGGTGGGATTTTAACCGGATTTTCAGTTCGTTATCAATCCTACCGTGTTATTGCACAGAATAACCACTATTGTCACAAACACATGCACAACACACACACATACAAGTGCCTCCTTTGACGTTCGTTTCAGTTGGCGTTGCCAAATAGTTGAACAAAACAATCCCAATCCCTTCCGGTTCCGGTTACAGACAAACGACGACGGATTTGGGAGCAACGGATACTGGTACCTCGAGCGTGGCCTCGGTTGGCATCACACAGACACAACATAATCTCAACACACCCGGAAGAGCAATCCTGTTTGTGGCTTACTCCGGCGGCACCACGTCCTTGCCATCGGCCATTAGCAGACAACGTGATAGGTCATGGCAAGGGTCCCGGATTATCCCCGTGCTGATGACGTGGGGAAACGATGGTAAAGCTAGTCCGTACACGGGATGGTCGATGCAAAATGGACTATGCACAAAATGTGCCCCAACTCTTTGTTAAAAAAAGGCTTAAATTCCCAAAAACTTAACCGAATGCCAAAGTGAAGAGTTGAACGTTTTGCAGCAACAAGAGAACACATTCTCGTACTGCTCGGTCTGAACGATAGTTGGGAATTCGTTGGCCCCCTACTGCAATCGCATTTTGAACCAAAATTCCTAGCCATTTGTTTTTTTTTGCTCTTCCTTGCTATTTGCCACGGCAAGCTCTGGAGCTTGAGCAACAAATATAGTTTCCCATTTCTGTGTATAAATAAAACAATAACCGGTTTTTTGTCCCATAGCAAATTGCAGCCCAGTTATCCGCCAAATAAATCGACGAAATGGAAGTGAAGCTCACTTGCATTTTGCAATTGTTCTTTCTGCTTCAATCACCACGCCACGAGCCACTTTTGGTAGTCAATTTTATTCGCTTTCAGCCATTTTCAATTTAACATTCAATTAACGTGCACATTTGAGGCACAGTGGAACACAACGTGTGGACTTACACAAAGTAGTTTCAATTAACTTCCGGTACAACTGTATACTATTGAAATTCATTATAAAAAAAGAAAACCATAGTATTAACATAAAACAAGTTGAATCACATTAGTATAAAAAAACTAACACTATTTTGGAATAGTGTAGTATGAAAGTACTGTACAGCATATTTCACAATATTGGAATGTTGATTTTATGCATCATAAATTAAGTTGACTCATCAAATCCTAAAGCAAACGATTGGAGGTTTTTTTCTTAAACGACCTAAGCAGTCATGCCGGATGTATACAGACTTAAAAATCTCATTTGTAAAACCTTACCCAGACCGTCAGCTTTATTGTTAAATGAGAAGAGGTTTAAAGCAGGCCTACAGTCTATAAAAATGTTACATACAAAAGATAGTCTTAATTACGGGGGGATGATAATAGTATTTCATGTTTTAGTTGTTAATGAGTCAAACATCTTGTTTAAGTTTATCGGGTAGATCAGTACGAATACATGAATGGATATAGTTACTTTTATCGTAAAAAAACATTCAGCTCGAAGCTTTTCCCTTAGTTCATTGGTGTTTAGTGATTGTAATTGAGTCCTTAAACATTACTTTAAACATTGTTACAAATGGCTGGCTTTCTTTTATTTCATTGTACACTCATTGAAAATGTTTTAACAATGTAATAATCAATAGAAATTTATTATTGAAGTATAGAAATGTTAGAAGAAGTTAGAATACTTCTGTAAAAAGAGAGGAACATCTATAAAAGGTTTTTCTAGGCTTTTTCATTATTCTTCTTTTTGGCGTAAACGTCCTAAGCGGTCATGCCGGTCATTCTACAGGCTTACTAAACTTTGTATTTCCACGCAGCTGGTTTGTTAGTCGTTGCTACGGGTTGGTAGTCTGGAGGAGAATTGAACTACGTCCGGTCTCTACAGGTATACAATATATGTCCATCCACCGGACTGCCCTTCTAGAATTTATCATAGGCAAACTTCGTCAGTTAATTTACAGTCATGTCAAACTTCGTCCAAACTTCGTCATGTCAAATTATAAAAAGTTTACATTAGCGGGTTTGAGATCGAATAATTAGATCATCACATATTCTTTAACGGTGATATGCATACATATCTCACCATCAGCTCTCTAGAAAAACCTATTTTGTTAACATTAACTTCAACAACACTCCGTTCTGTCATCCCAAGTAAACGTCTTCCAACCTAAACTCAAAAACTCTACTTTAGATGCTTTTTTCTACCATTGTACACCCTAGCGGAAAAGCGCTTGCCATCCTCTACCAACGGCAGTGAGAAGGGAAAAGACGTGCCTACAAGCATTATATACCAACAATACGTACGAGCATGCGAGTTAACGTATATGAATCATAAATAATGCAATACATTGCTGAAATAAACTAAACATTATTCATGTTTAAAAGCACCTCGTGAAAAGAAGGCTGAACGTACTCCGGTTAGCCTAGTACCTTTTGCCACTTCACAAACTGTGTCCCTCTAGGGGTACGGTGAGTTGCAGGAAAACTCTTTCCAGTGCTTTCTGTACAATGGCTAGAGGTCTGCCTGGAGGCGCGCTTGAGCTTTTCGATTTTGAAAGCACACGAACACAATGCCATCATGCCCAGTGTATACAACCCTGGTGGAGAAGCAAAAATTCACACACCATGAATAACATTCACACTGTACCGATTGCTAAGTAGAATTATGATTATGTCGTGGGACTCGGTATGAAATAAATATTTTTGGAAGCTTTTGAAGGAAATATGTTTTGTTGAATTCGTTTACACTTTCGTACGAAATACTCTGGCAAATTACCGGAGCATTTCATTTGGAAGTGAAAGTGCACAATTAAATCAATATTAATAATCACACATATCTATTCTAAGAGATGGTTTGAAAGTAAGGGTTTTCTTAAATATTTGTTCCAAAATAGGATTCAAACAGTTATAAAAATTGTATCAATATTATTTTATCATTATTAGATTTTATGGAAGCAGCTTCTGGTATTTACTCGTTGTATTTTATTTTTCCCACGTGTATTTTGCAATCTGTATTACTCCAAAACTCTTATAAAAGTATATTCTATTTACATAATTTTGAGTGATAAGAAATAAGTAATGCTTGTGTACGTTTCATTTGTAAAATATGTTCTATTGATTGACTCATAATTGAAATCAATATATTCATACAACGGTGGTATGTAACTTCCGACTCAAATTTGAACGACGATACAAATGAATCGCCGTAGGAAGCTACATTAAACGATGCATAAGACGTTAGCTGAAGCGTAAATAGAAGTAAAGCAAAATAACATTCCTTTGAAGTCGCAAGTAAAGATTGCAGCACTTCAAAAGACTCCTTGAAGGCTACAATGACGAAGCGCTCGGGAAACGCAAAAGGGGCTTCATCTAGAACGCAGTGTTGCAATAACTTTAGATAGTGCATTATATCGATTGCACACCGTAACGTACCATTGCAACCTACGCCATGGATGTTGCTATTAAGTATTTTCTTTTCTGTCGTAGTCTTGTGGGAAATTTCATGTTAATTTTATAATTAGTTTTTGTTGGTTATCATCTTTTTACCGTGCTATCCTGATTTTTTTTTGTCGTGGGTGTATTGCAAAATGAATGGTTTTTAAAGAAGAAACACCGAACCATTTGCATACAACGTCAGTGCTGACATTCAATAACTATTTCTGCCCCATGTCATCTGACCGTTATCTATGGTTCAATTGTTTCTGATCTTCCAATAGACACATCACATTTATCGCTATTACTCTATCTTCCAATACCCTGATGGGATTATGACGATCGAGCGTGATGTTTTTTGCTGCTGTCGTTGCGAAAATCGTAATCCTTTCGCGTACAATTGCAGCTCGCTGAAATTTACATACAATATCACCCCCCAGGGCCAGATTTGTTTGAATGATAAATGACATTTACCTTTCACTTGTTGCTGGTGCTCTTTTTCTTCGTATTGCGTATCCTAACTGGTTCGAGCCGTGCTAACGTTAGTTGTGTCGATTATTTGGAGAGGCTTCACAGCTTTACGGCAAACTCCACGCACTCAATTATCACTCCCGACATCCTGAGACAAGAAACTTATGATCATCAACATAAAGCACTCTGACTAGACACGCACAAGAGAAATAACATTTGCAAACGATAGCTGACAGCGAAATAACACAATCACCAATACACTTCACCTCTAACCCCGATTCAAATGAAAACATGGCCAATGAACATTGATAATGGGGCACCCATCGACGCTTTGAAACATAACGCTTTAAAAATCATTAATAATGAATTATCACTTAAAGAAACTGAGCTGAGAACAGATAAGACGAAAACTAATTAAAAAAAGGCAAAAACAATAGCTTTTTCAAATAAATAATACAATCACTGCACACAAGAAATAACTGCAACGGCTGAAGCATTTTGTGGGACCAATCAGTAAAATTTGAACAAGCACCATTTTGAACTTCATTACATTACCCCAATAGGGTACAAACGCTCCGACGGGATTTGCTGCTCTTGCTCAGGACAATATCACTGTCAGTCGGCAGAATCGGACTACAAGATGATGGCATCGATCGATCGATAGCAGACGCATGGGCCGTAGATTACCGACTCAACGACCGACAGACATGCTAGTCCCGACCCAGATCGACTTTTACTGTGCACTACCGTTTATCAGCTGTTGTTCACTGCACTGAATTTATATAATACAAAACAGTTGTTCCCGAGAAGCCCTGAATGCTTAGTTTACCTCAAAATAACTTAAAAACGCATAAACAAACGTTATACTGTTTCGGGAATCCTTTATTTTCCATTAAGTTAAAAATATTACTCAGAAAATATCAGCACACTGCACCAGTAGCTTCTGCTGGAATACACGTAAGCTCGGGAAAATTGTACAATCCTTCCGACAGCCATTCACTGACTGAGGAAAGCTGTCATCGTGCAAGATGGATCGTGCAAAAAGGACATTCCTCGCACGAGAATCAAGGAGAATTGTGCGAGAGAATTAGTTGTTTGGAGAATCGCGAGAGCAGGGAATCACCGTGCACTGTAGAGAAAATACGAAAGAGCAAATGATTGGGAAAGTAAATAACTAACAGTGGGGATGCGTACTACAGATTTGTTGATAGAAAGCCACGTGGCTTTCAAGTATGTATTAGTAGAAGGTTACTTATTCATTATCACGAGTCATGTTATTTTACCAAGGAAGTATATTTCCGCCTCATATTGATTATGAAATTTATAAGATTTTGATTTAATTAGATTTGACATATCCCAAGGGCAAATGAAAGCTAGCATTGGATAGAAAAATTGTAAAGTAACGATATAATGAATACAATAAAAGTTTTTACCTTAATTGCATTTCATGGGAAAGGAAGGTTATTAGTTTGAAATGGAATGTTCATGTTCATAATTCTTGTATCTGCGGTCAGTTGTATCTCTGATTTGACCACAAAATTATTACCAAAGTACCTTATAGTTATGGCCTCTCGTATCTCACTCTTTCTTTTACAGCTCGTCGTGCATCACCGAAAATAGCACTACTTTTCTGAATTAGAAACGTAAAGAATAAACAAGAGCTGGTCATTTCGTTGAATTGTTTAAGTACTGGAACGGACTGCTTTCTTTAAATTATTTGAGTGTAGATTATCCATTCGTCAACAAATAGTCAAATTTGCACGCCCAACAGACCGACGAATAAACGGACGATCGAGAGGACGAACGAACAAACAAACGGGTTAACGAACGAACGGACGAATCAATGTACGATAATCAGCCAAGATTGGATTTCGCGAACTGAGTGCTGAACTACCGATGGATATGGGGCGTGAACGCGATTAAGACAGAACCCAATGCAGTTGTTCATTTCATAAAACCAACTGTAAACTGTAAAATAACAACTGTAAGTAAAATGAATGATTTTCCCAAGCATATTCTAGATGTCCAAGTGTCAAAGTATTTTTAACGCTCCTATTCAACAGCCGACACGTGCAATATAAGTTCATTGAATGCGTATTAACCAAAGAAAGACAAGCAATTCAGCATCCGAACAAACAATTACCAAACATAGGGAACCCTCCTATGCGTTATACAAGAGTGAAATAAAACGAAGTAGAAATGTTTGCAATTTAACTTTAGTTTGAGCTTATTCAACAGAACTATAAATTGTAGTAATTTACCGGAACATAACACTTGTGCTTTGTTGTTTTAACATCCTGTTGGTCCGCCAGCACTTCCCCTAAAGTTGGTTAATATGTGGGAAAGATATTCGTGAAGAGTAGGCAACATATATATTTTTTAAATTATACTAAAAATACGTCAAATATCGTCAAAATAGTCAAATACTTAGTGCATTTATAAAATAATGTTTAGAGTTGCAATAAATGCGCTTACATGATTCTTTCTTCTCATATATAAAAATGAGTTTTTCCTTTTTTTCGTAAGACATGGACATAAAACTCAATGCAACTGTTTTGTAAAATATTACCTGTTCATTTCTTTATTATATCCCATTTGCAATGCCCTCCCACCCGTTTGATTTGCTCTCTACGCTCCTGTTTCGGTCCGTGAATTCGATCCATCCCATCCATGAGTATGATAAATATTTTACTGTATCAATTAAAATCTGATTCACTGAACTCGCACCTAATAACTTCCATTTTATGTGGAGAAAATTACACTGAACTGCATATAACTATTATAAAAAGCTTAACAAAACTGGTAACAAAATAGAAATAATGTGAAATGTGTGTATTTTTCTGCTAGTATTAAGCCATTTTAGTATTACCCTTCGTTCTCGTATAGGATAGGTTAAGAAGCGATAAACCTACAGAACTATTGTGTTTGTGTTATGCAATCAAACTCGATCAAATATCTGCTGAAACTATGCCCTATCGTGATGACCAACAATTGTGTGGTGCAAGTAAAGAATGCGAACATGTTGGCTTGTTAGATATAAAGAAAAGAAAAAACAATATTAGTATGTTTTATGCATTCCTTATTCTGATATGCCGTGTTCTAAACCCTTTTTCTGCGTTTTGTTTGTTGATTATCGCCATTATATTTGCTAGTAGCTCTTATAACGTGCCACCCTACGTTTTGTAGGGCAGCGTCAGCGTCGTTATTATTTCTAGGGTCTGTTGCACTAATAGCGTGTGTATTGAATCATCTCAAATAGAGATTATCCCGAGTCGGCGAATGGTGACATATGGAAGAAGTAGAAAATTGGCTTGTTTCTATGCTGTGTTCATTTATAAAATCACTATTCTCAAAAAAAATTGTCCGGATCGTTCGAAAATAAAACAACGGATTATTATCCAGTAACGAGATTCAAGACATATCGAATCTTTCTATTTAGAATAATCTGGCGACAGATGACAAAATTGGCCAGCAAACGTCTAAGGAACTTTAAGAATACTTATTGAAAATTTCATCAAAAGCACCACCTAAAGATCCTCTAGCATACAAACTACAAAAAAAGTCTAATGTATTCTGCGATTTTACTAGACCTTGCTGACATTCGATTTTGTAAACTAGCAGGAAGCAATAATTTCATTCATCGTACCTATTTCTGTCCTCAATATGTGTAATAATCGTGTACTCCAGCACATCAGATTCATATAGCTTTGCCTTTTCATAAACTTTTATTCTTGCAATTAATCCAAAATACAACCGAATTCCATTCTAATTTCGCTGCGAAATCGTTAGCAACTCTATATTCACCTGTCGTATCAGTTCAGTTTAAGGTAACGGATAAAGCTATGGCAAATCAGAACAATATTAAACGAATGTTCGCCCATTCTTCGCGTGCCTCATTTTGGTTGCTCCTCCTCAACGTGGCTTTAGGATGACTTCAATAGGAACAGTGGCTGATTGCTGTGTTACTGCACTATTACTGACCCCGTTTGTGCGAGGTTTGCTCGTTTCCGTAACCTTCTTATCGTTTTCTGGTTTAAGTGGTATGCGAATTTTGAGCTCTTTTTTGCGCGTCGGTGGTGGCTTCGTCGGTGCTCTTGGAATATCGGTTAAACTACAGGATTCTTTTAAGTAGTTGTATACTGTGCCGACCCGGTCCAGCAAACGCTTAGAATAGCGATGAGCCGTGCGATCCACTACCGATGGTGTTTTGATACAATCGTCTCCACCGAATTCACACACCTATAAACGTAAAAAAATATTTTGGTAAATTTATAGTTTTTGGAAACAAACATCATTGTTAATCTAACTTTGAGGATGCTTTTAGATGCTTGTTACCCAAATACATCAGCTTACCCGGTAGTGATGCAATATAGCTGCATCTGCCGGTACGTTCAATGAACCTCGGCCGGGACAAAACTCCCACACGAAGTGATTTCCCGCCTCGATGACAGCTTCCGGCTTGCAAATGTATTTAGACCGCTGCTTCTGTGGATGCAGTTTCGATCGTCGGCGCGTCTTCCGTTGCGTGGTAAGCGCTGACCGTAAATGTGTCTGTCTGTCTGATGGCGTGTACATCAGCTCGTCGTCCGCAAATTGTAGATAGAAAAATGCATTCTGAAAAGAATAAGCTCCCGTGTTGCGGTTGTTGATGCGCTTCGACAACCATCTACCACCGGCGTGCGTTGTATGGACAAGAGAAAAAGCGAAATAAAACAAAACACAATCATTATCATCATAAGCAGAACCTCAAGTGTCATTCAATGACACTCTCACACGTAGCATTTTTTCAAAGACAGATGAAGTGCACACTTTGGTGCCACTTACGTGATGAGATCGATCAAAGTGTCATTATGGTGCGGTATGATAAACTCGTCCAAGTCAATCAAAGCAACATGTGAGTATCTGAGGGGAAAGAATGTGAAAATGGTTTAACCATACATTTGCAGGACTTGGAACTCGGACAGAACATTCTACCTACCTGTACATGCTTCTATACAAGCAGTCATTGAGTGATGCAAATAGCCCCTCGGTACGTATTTCTTTTTGTGAACGCATTCTTAAATTCCATGGCAAAATATTTACAGTGATTTTTGGCTTAAGTTGTGCAGTATTGTCTTCATTGTATTTGGTAGGCATATGATAAGAAGCATCAGACGTATCGAATGATGAGCTGTTACGTGCCTTTGGCGGGCTAGCATCTTCGTACGGAGCGATGTGCTGTGGCAGATCGCCATTTACGTAATGTTGTAACACACAGGATGCTTTTGGGCCGATCGTGTGATTATAGAAAGTAAAGTGACTTACGCCCAACAAGTTATTTAGCTCCAGAAACTCCAACAAGTACAGGGCCTGCAAAATAAATGTAAAATAATAGAATATTCAACTAGTTGGTTTTTGAAGAGTTGTCAATGTTTCATTACCTGATCGTAGTTGAAATGTAAGGGTTTTACACACACACCGATGCTATTGGGTATGTTGCTGAACGTGCGGTTTGTAAAATCCGGATCCTTCATAGGTAAGTTTGGCGAAAGAAAACAAATTAATATGTTAAAGTATATGTTTATTTTACAATGTTTTTTCTTATTGTATAATAAAATGATGTTTTATCATGTTTTGTCTGTTTATTAAACAAAAAATATTATTTATGTAAATTATATTCTTATAATATGCAGTGAATTAAAAACATAATTTGAGAATAAATGCAACAATCTTTGATGAAGTAAAACAATTCTTCGATACGTTAATCGAAATAATCGAATAAGATAAAACACGGTTTTTAGCAATTTTATGCTTTAGCTATGCCATGGTATGATGCTTGAAGTCGTAGAAATATTTAGAAATCGCAAAACATAATTCTGATTTTGGGGCACCCTTTTTCGGCTACAAATTTGCTCGCGGTTTAACATACGTCTTTTGGTTGGTAGTTTACATGGATAATTATTGTCCTGCTATCTCAGTTTTTAATTTAATATAAACAAATATATTTAAAACAGTTGTTTCAAATATAGTTAATTTAAAAGGTTTAATAAAACATGACATTATACTTCAAATAAAGGAATACTATTTGTTAAATTCTAGGGCCAATGGAGTGCGTTTTATTCTAAAAATGGCAAACAAAAACTTTTATTTTGAACTTTGTTTAATTCATCCGATTATATTTTTTTATCGTACTGTCAGTTGGAAAAATGTCACGCATGTTTTTGGTTTCGAAAAATTCGATCCAATTTTTTACATCAAATATTATTACAATTACTTGTTAAAAATAGATGAACAATATTGTTGTTGAACAGTTACATCTTATTTTATGAATTCATCACCATCAGCAACAATGTACTTACGTTGTCAGTATTCCGCAGCATTAGTACGTTGCCCGGTGCAGCTCTTATCTTACTCACAACACTCACAGCATAAGGAATTTCTGGATACGGTCCTCGTATGGGGCACAGGATAAAGCAAGCACTATACTTAAGATTCCAGTTCTCCCGAATGATCTGTAATGCAATGCAATAATGTTTTCGTTATAACAAAAAGAGCCTTATTCTAGCAGCCAAATAATAATGACTCTGCGAAATTCTGCAATACTTACCTTCACGCGTGCCATCACCGATGCCGATCGATATTTCGTACTATTTACCCCAGTTTGGTACCAAAACCGGCACCATACTTTTTCTGGACCACGTGTTTTGGTGGCCCCAATAACACGCACCAGCTTGCCATCACGTCGATCATAAAAGGCAGAGAACACAAAAAACTTGTACCTGTCGAAAAAGATATGCAAAACGAGGCGGGTTTATCGTCGCACTATCGTGTCGAATTCATAAACGTAGCGAAACAAATTACCTGGTACCGTTAACTATCTCCCACGAGCCGTCCGTTGGCTTCATGTCGGCCGGAAAGCGGGGCAGCGTTTGCTCGATCTTGGACGGCAACATCTGACCCCAAGGCACAACGGGAGGGTTCCGCGGCTCGGCAGAATCTGTTAGCACGGATATGCCAATAGAGTTTTTCAGATCTTCGAAATTGATAGGAGAAAAGTACAACCATTCACTAATGGCAATGTCTACACAAGTATTACACAGTGAGTATATAACAATGGCGCCGCAGTGCATAACTATGCAGAGGTTGCATTCACTACATGAAATGCAACTTATTTGAGTTAGTTAATAGGTGTTTAAAAAAA
>KB683235.1:4085-18063 GCA_000349165.1 Anopheles christyi | reverse complement strand
CCACCAAAACTCTGGGTATGACGTCAGCGATTAGTACAGCAGAGCCAAAACCGGAAGATATACAGAAAACAAAGGAATTGGAAAAAAGTTTAGGTAAGAGACACACGATAAGAAATTATTGGGAGGATTTCTCTTTATTTTACTGCCTTTATAGAAAAGGCTAAGAGAGATAGTAGTTTGTGCAAAAACTTATCCAAAATTATTTCCATATTTTCTACAGAACCATTTAATGTGTTCGAGGCGGAGGAGGAACTGAATCATCGGATGGAAATTCTGGCCAAGCTGAACACACTGGTCAAACAGTGGGTGCGCGATGTATCGATTGCAAAGAATATGCCAGAAGCGATGGCGGAAAAGCTTGGTGGGAAAATTTACACGTTCGGGTCGTACCGGCTCGGAGTGCACCACAAAGGTGCTGATATCGATGCTCTGTGCGTTGCACCACGCAATATCGAGCGTGCGGACTATTTCGGTTCGTTTTTCGAGCTGTTAAAGCAGCAACCGGAAGTCACAGAGTGCAGGGTACGTAAACGAGAAGGCTTGGAAGTGCCTACATGACACAGTATAATAATGGTGTTTGACCGCCTTTTTCCTATTCTCTTTTTTTGTAGGCGGTAGAGGAAGCGTTTGTACCTGTTATAAAGATGAACTTCGATGGCATCGAGATTGATTTGCTTTTCGCACGGCTAGCACTGAAGGAAATTCCCGACAATTTCGACCTGCGAGATGACATTTTGCTAAAGAACCTTGACCAAAAGTCTGTGCGCAGTTTGAACGGTTGCCGAGTGACCGATGAAATCCTGCGGCTCGTACCTAACATCGACAACTTTCGCTTAGCGTTGCGAACAATTAAACTATGGGCTAAACGTAAGGGAGAGCGCAAAAATGAACCGGTAACGAGATCGGGATTTGTAATGTTACTCTTATTGAATAATTTCAGGTCATGGAATATACTCCAACTCGCTTGGCTATTTTGGCGGTGTCTCGTGGGCAATGCTGGTCGCACGAACATGTCAGCTCTATCCAAATGCAGTGGCAGCGACACTGGTACATAAATTTTTCCTCGTATTTTCCCGCTGGAAGTGGCCACAGCCAGTTTTGCTCAAACAGCCAGACAACGTGAACCTTGGTTTTCAGGTAACTTGACTTTCGGTGGAACGGCCAAACACGAAATAGAGTGTGAGTTAATTCGTTTCTACTCGATTGCAGGTTTGGGATCCACGAGTCAATGTACAGGATCGATTCCACCTAATGCCGATCATAACGCCAGCATATCCACAGCAAAATTCCACATTCAACGTGTCAAGTTCAACGCGCAAGGTGATGCTGATGGAGTTCACCCGCGGAATGCAGATAACGGATGATATTATGATGGGCAAGCAGTTGTGGGAAAAGCTATTCGAAGCACCAAGTTTCTTTTACCGGTATTTATGTTTGCTGTTAAAAAAGGTGTATAACATGTTACATGTATAACACACGCGTACTGTCTGTTTCCCCGCCCCCCTCAGGTATCGTCATTTTATCGTATTGTTAGTCACCTCTAGCAATGCAGATGATCATCTAGAATGGTGCGGTCTGGTGGAATCGAAGATACGTTACCTCATACAGAACCTTGAGCGTAACCAACACATCAATCTCGCACACGTCAATCCGAAGTGTTACGAGCAGCATGAACAAAATTCGGCCACCACACTGAACGGAGCTGACGGTAAACCGACCCCATTCTGTTCGCTCTGGTTCATCGGGCTGGAGTTTGAACGTTCCGAAAACCTGAACGTTGATCTAACCGAAAGCATACAAAGCTTCACCGATTCCGTACATAAGCACGCGGTAAGAATCACGTTCTGCCCCGTTTTCGCACCTTACACACGTAAACATTACGATTGCTTTTTCCACAGGTACACATTAAGCTGCTAAAGGATGGTATGAAGATCGAAGCTAGACATGTGCGACGAAAGCAGCTTACCCAGTACCTTGACCCTAATCTTTTGAAACGTGAACGAAAGATCTCCGACAGTTACACACAGTCCAGCAGCACAGCTGGCGGTGGCAATTCCAATGGTTCAGCTTCACCAGCAGATGCTGGTTCTCGTAAACGTAAATCAGGTGATCTGGCTGCGTCACTAACCAGTCCCATCGCTGCATCACCGGCGGGAAACAATGGCAGCGCTAGTAAAAAGCGACGTAACGATTCCGTGAGTGCAGTATAGTTCTGTTTTGAACGGTAGCAACACATCTACCACCTTCTTTTCGAGTTTATTTTTTGTTTCCCTATACTTTTCCCAGATGATTAGAATGACATGAACTTTTTTACGACTATCGTTACTCTTCTCTCTGTTTCTTTTGCATGAATGTGTACCAGTTCGATGGTGCCTCTAACAGCAGCTTCTGTAGCATAACGTCGATGACGACAGGGCAATCCACCGAACCACAGCACATCGAAGGAAACGATGTGAACACTCCTACCATCACAGCTGTGTCCAATACTGCCACCACGCAAAGCGGTGCCACATTGACCACCACCTCCGCCCGAACCGCTTCGCCAAGGAACGATGAAGGTGATGAAAGTACTACTGCTCCCTCGAGCTCTGCCGAAGAGCCACCGTCCAGCGCCGGGATGCTCGATGAAGAAAACTGCTCGTTCGATCCTTCGACCTCGGCCGCCAATTCTAACGGTAATCCACATAGCACTAGCAACAGCAACAACGGTAGCGCTAATGATAGTAGTAATGGTAACAGTTCGGCACCGGCTGCTCCCGCAGCCGAGGTCGCCTGCTCTTGACTGACTCATCGCCAAGCGATGTTCCGCAATGGAGAGCCGTCGCCTTCCGATGGGCGCACTCCAATTAATGATGCTGGTGATGTTAGCAATAAGGATCAGACAAAAAGAAGCGTTGCTGTACCACCTACCGCTGTTGCTGCTGTAGTTGCTTAACCAGATGTGCAGTGGTGCACCTGCTGGAGCAATGTGGATGGTTCAAAATGGCTTAACGATTGTGTAATTGGATAGAAAAGAGGATGTGAACGACGATGTTGCGAACTATTACAGCAAACGACTGACAAAAACTTTAAATGGTTGAATAATATGCAGATGCATAATACATCTATAGCCACAGGTACGTTCGAGGAATGAAGATTTCCCTATGTTGAGGTACTAATTGCAATTGTTTTTTTTTATTTCAGAAAAAATAAATCATTTGTACATAGCATTCGACACAGGACACAGGATGGTAAGATGAGTAGAAAGGATATTTCTATCGAATATGACGGACATCAGCCCAAGGGAATGGATCGTTTCTGACAGTTTATTTGTATTTTATGAAGGTAAGATAGATACATTTCATCATGTCCCCCATTCCATCCATTCCGGATGAAAAGATAAGCAGTGCGACGGTAAAGAATAAGTAGTATTACACGACAAAAAAAAAATTAAAAAAGAAAGAAATTTGGCACAACATCTGCTATATAGTATCCGGTAGCCAGACTAGTGTTCTTATTTTCTCCCAATATTTATAAGCATCTGCCTAACCCACGTCCGTTGGATTCGCAGGGGCGAGAGTGCGAGAGTGCAACGAGACACAAAAAGATACAGACGACAAGAATAGCAACAGCGCGAAAGCAAACGGTTAATATTTAACTTTGTGCATATTTTAGATCATTGTAAGAGAGTTTAGCGCTATTGTGAAGTGATGGATGTAAGAGCGTTGTACATATTATCCATCGATGAGGTGGAGAATGGTAAAAAACAAAAGCTGGACAGTAGCAAGGATAGAGAGAAAGGAAAAAGAATCTAAGGGAAAGAAGAAGATATATAGATAAACAAACAGAAAAGGAAAAGAGCAATTAAAATTACATCTTTAGCAGCTTCCTGATTATTCGATCCAACAGACAGCAATGTGTGGAGTAAGGTTTCTTCAGGCAGCAATATTCCTACAGTTTATTGTAATAATTCTATGACATGGGTTTGCCTCAATACTGCCTTCGCACCGAAGACTTCACATTCAACGTTCTACACTTGATGGTTTTTGTTGTATGGTTTCTTCATGTACTTTTAAAAGGCAAATTATTGTACTGCTGGTTAAAAAAAAACAAATCATTGTTTTGGGTTGAATATTATTCTTTTTTTTTTAATTCGGTTTGCTCTCATTCCTCTTTGGCATCTGAAAATATGTTTCAGATTATTTTGATTGCACTGGTTAGAATTTTTGTCATTGATCTGCGCTGAAGTTTACAGAATATAAGGAACGTTCAAGCTGTTTGAGGGAAGCTTTTATGGAGAAACGTTTTGTTTCGTATCCTTAATCTGTATTGGTACATAGGAAGAATTCTAGAATGTGGGGAGGAGCAAGGCAAGAGAATTAAACAAAATTAAATGGTTTGGTTCGAATGTAAAAAAATCTGAACTATCCAATTACTGTTTGGGGTGCAAGTAGCAGGAAATCCGATACAGTGGTGGATTGATACGCGTTGAAATGATAAGAATAATATTATACGAATCGAATACTGTTATTACGATCCAAAAGCCTCCTTCAGGGCGCTCTGATCTGATGAACAAAAGATGAGGGAGAGATATGCAAACTGCGGTGGTCGTAGCAATGTGGAAGGTGTAAATGTTATTCATCCCCCTCATGCATCTCCAGATCGATGCGTAGTAGAGCATCGACATGCTACGAAAGTATAAATATATCAATTATTGCATCTTTCAAACGATATAAACAACAACTTACGTGAAATTTACTTAATATGAACGTACATGTACCTACCTATGTGCAAGAGATATATATATAGGAAACAAAGAAAAACTGCGGGAAGAGAAAAAAGTGCACAGTAGTTACACGCCAGTTACAAGGAGAGTTGCAGAAGCTTTTCGATTAAAGAAGTGAAAATTATTAGCAACAAAGAGCAGGAAACAAATAAAAAATGTATTTTTTGTTTCTATTTGTTTATTGCTATTTCCTTCGGTAGCATACACTGACAAACTTTACATTATTTTCTCCCAACCGAATGAATGCACTTTTAATGTAAGATTTTTTTTTCTATGCTTATTCTGCTATTGCTGTAAGCGCAGATGCTGGAAGCTATAAATAAGACAAAATTAAACAATCATTATGCATTTTTCGTCCTGAAACGTACATAAGGCGCGTTTAACACGCAATGGAAAAAAAAAAAAAGATAAAAGGAAAAGGGTTTTTGGTTTACACAGTATACTAATTAATTTTTGAATTATGTTTTTGGTACAATGCTTAAAACAGTGTCGTTGGTACGTAGTTAAGAATTTGTATGAAATGGGAATAGGCATATTGAACCAAAATTTCGTTTTCTCATCCAGATACCGTGCACAGTTCCGTCATTGTTTGCCCAATCGAAGCGGGAAAGGAGAGATCCTTTAATGTACTCTACATTCACCTTCTTTTTTTTACACACGCATCGATTAAACGCGACACATAAATGTTGAACAATTCGTATGTGTCGTAAATGCGTTACAGTGAAACCTCTCGCACTAAACAAATCTCATGTCGTGTGTGTCGGAAAAAAAATAATACATGGAATGCTACATGTTGAATTTACTCGAGCTGCTGGAACCACCGCGCAGAGTAGAGAGAATGCATGGAAGACCTGTTAAGTGTATACACCATTATGCTTACCGGAACAGTCGAGGGAGTAGAAATCCTATGTAAATCAACGTTTCCAAGAGTAGTGCAAGGGAAGATGATGGCGTACCCCTCGGGTAGCAGCGGCAGGAGGATGGAATGATCGATAGAAGTATGTGGCGGCCGATTTCTTTTTTTGTAACATTCACTGTATCGCATACCGATTTGAGATTTTTTCAATAAAGGTACATTTAACCCCCCCGTTTCATACCATTTCGTTGTCGTTTGTTTTTACTTTACCACACAATACCCTGTTCTTTAACCCTCTTTATAAGCCATTGTGATAATATTACAATTGTTTCCCTTGGGTGATGGGCGATCGTTTCCTCGGCACGGCGCAGATACGGATTAGAGTAAACAATTTTACCCTAAAAAAAAATAAACAGGACACGATCAACTATTGTTTTTCCGGCGATTTTGCGACGAGAATGGCTGAAATAGTGTGTGAAAATATGTCAACAAGCAGTGACGGCAACAAATCGTAAGGAAATGCATCCATTTGAAAATAAACAATGTTTAAATAAATCCTTTTGGGGGTGTGTACGCTAGTGGGGTAATCGTAGCGTTTAGACGAACATATAATGTTTGTGCACTAAGCCGATTGTGTGTGTGTAGGTTGGTAGGTTTATCTCACACTTGCTTTACATGACCTGTCCTACACTTCCGCGTACGTTCAACCTACGTAAACACACAGTGAGACACAGGCCATGTGGAGGCTCGTCCATTATGTTGTGGCGTTTGGTAGGAACGTCCGGTGTGTATGTATGCGAACCGTGACTAATTTAGTAATAGCGGTGTTATGTGTCGCTGCTTTTGCAAAAACAAATTCGCATTAGCACCGTACAATAGGAAGTGTGTGTGTGTGTGTGTGTGTTGGTTTGACGCTAATCATTCACACATCATTAGATGTGGGATGGTGTGATTTACGTTGCGCTATTTATCTAAATAGAAATGTCTGCCTTATAGACGACAACGTGCAACCGTTTCTCAAGGACAAAGAGCTTCGAGAACAAACGATCAAAGCTGCAAAAGTATAACACATTCCGCTGGATTACTATTATCAGTAGATGATTAGTTACGTTTTTCTAAGACAGATAAAAACTAAAGATAACACAAGATTACATTGTTTTGATGCCAGTTACATTCTGCTTCTACTTTTGCCCGTGCGAAAACTAACCGTTAAATCGTTTCTATCAGCTGTAATCATTTGCAATGAAGCGCATTTTATCGAACTGAACGAAAACTGGGCCAATAATGTAGTGCGAAAAACAAATCACTCACAGCGATAGCAAAACATGCTTTCCATCAAACGATATTTCTGCCCAATGCGAGACACTGCCGAAGTGCATTTTTCAAAAATCGTAAACAGCCACTTTTGACAGCTCTGCACCCATACACTCTCACACACGCACACATAGAAACGCTGCTAAGAGCAGAGCCGAGCTCACGCACACCCTCACAGCACGTAGACGCCGTGCATGAGTGTGCGATTGTTTATTCGAACTTATTTAAGTGCCCGCGGTCTACGTGCTGGCGGGTCAATTGCTCGAATAAAGCATAAAGCATCGGTAGTGCGGTCGCCTCGAACGAGCTCCGTTAGACGATTGCGATACAAACCCGGCAAGGGGTTTCAGTGAAAGGATTTGCAAAAGTGAACGAAAAGCGGTGGTTTCTTTAAGCAACTACCGAACTTTACAAGGTTGAACTATAGAAGCTGAGAAAAGTGAAAATACGATAAGACAGCGCTTGAGCAGCATAGGAATATTCAGTACAAAGCAAAGAAGTGTCTGCTGCAGTGTGTAAAAGTGGTGTGACATAGTGTGTGGGGTGTGAAGAAAGACGGCTGCTATCTTTTGCCCATTCCATCCAGACGAATCTCTGCGTGCAAGGTGTGCAGTTGTGCCGCTGTAGTTCTGTTTTGTTTTTCGACGCATCCGACAGCAAAATATGCCTCCATCGCGCCTGGACGGTCTGTATCGGTCACTGCTGCTGACCAAGTTCTTCTGCAAAGGATGGGGCAAGCCGGAAAATCTCGAAAGGTACATGGGAGGGTCGCCCAATCAACAATCCGAAAATAGCACCATTTTGGGACGTCCGAAACGAGACATAAATTATATAATTTCTTTCGCTTTCCGGCTAGTGATATTAGTTTAGAGCGTTACCCTTCGTAAAAGGAATGTCACCAATAGTTGGCACCGTATCACACTGCACCCCAATCAGAAACCGTGTATGCGTCCATGTTTTTTTCGCCCTATGGTGCTTGCCGATGTGTGTGCTATTTTTAAGTGATAAACACATACCACAACTCCCGTCTCCCGTGAGCTGACCCGAGAAGTGCAATTATGCCTGTGTTTTGTGATGATCGCGAGCGGCGCGGTTCCGTGACGTGTAGCGCGGGCGTAAAGAAGTTTCTGGATTGTTTTGAAGCTATACACACAACAATTGTCAACACCAACACGGGAAAGGGAAGCATGTCTACGTGCGTGCGAAACCGTACGCCGTGGGGGGGGGGTGTGTTGCGTTACTTGTTTCGTTCGTGGGATGGTTGCTGCGACGACCATAGCGTCGCGCGTGAGGATGTTTTCGTTCCCCAAAGACGCAATTTCCTTCTACGCACATCACACGCATGTGCTTGGCTGGAGAAACATGAGCACAAGAAGAAGCAGGATAAATATCGTACGATTTCGCACACCGATACCGTTCAAAACAAAAACAAGAAATTTCACTCTACACCACCAACACAAATAAACGGTACGGTACACGCTCCACACAGGCTAAACGCAACAAGCACTTTGCGAAACTTTACCCACACATCTATACAGACCAGTGCTGCCAGCTGCTGGCTTCGAAATTGTTTACATTTAACGGTCTGTTTGCAATGCTTTGGAAAGCAACTAGAGAAAAAAAAGAGAGTAAAATGTAGCTAAAACTGTGTAATTGAGCTTATCAGCCGCTAACGTAATACTGCTGATAAGTAAATGCCGGTTACTGCATGATTGGTGGGTGATAATTGACAACCCATCAGAAGATCACGTTTCTCGGTTGCCATTTGGGTACTTGTGAATGAATATTTTCGCACCAAAACTCGTTTTTAATATTAATTTGAACATTTTTAGGAATTAAAAAAAAAGGAAAATAACTAAGCAACAACTAGCTAATCCCACAAAGTTAAGCTTTTCTCCAGCATGAAAAGCAACGCATGCTTGGATGCACGTACACACCACGCGTTTAATGCGCAGCCAATCCCTTCTTGACCTTCCACAACGACCAGTTTTGGTGTCGTTGTACAATAGAGATTTTGACTGCTGTTGACTTCCATCTGCCATTTGAATGGCAGGTCTTACGGATGATGTGACTGCCACAACACATACCCATGGCTAAAGTGCATTATTTTTAACCTGCCCCAAAGTAGCCTAATGGACTTTCGAACGAACGTCAAGAAAAGCGCTGATGAATCGCATCAGGAGATAGTTTTAAAAATAATTATTCAATCACTTCCTCTATCGTTGCCACATCAGATCAATGGCCTGATCGTCTCCGTTGCCGTTTGTCTCTTCCATCCCTTTGATTAGGTTGTTCGCTTTCCGGAAGATCATGTCTAATCGGGCGGCCTGTTCGAAGCTAGTCCCACGCGACTACCCGGTGGAGATTACAAAGGAGGAGATACACTCGGATTGCAAAATACTGGAGGGGAAGTTTATTTCGCCACTCGAAATTTACATGCCCGGTCTGGTGCCGGACGTGGCACAGCACGCTCACTTCCAGATACTGCTTCCGCTGAAGTGGAATGATGAGCGCTACAAGCCAATCTGCATCCATCTGGCTGGTACCGGTGATCATGTAAGTAGTTTTGAGGTCGGAGATAATGTGAATGTACTGTACTAATGGTTCATTTATGTTTGCAGTACTACTGGAAGCGACGGAATCTGATTGCCAAACCGCTGCTCAAGGAAGCGAATTTGGGTTCGATAATCTTAGAAAACCCTTTCTACGGTTTGCGCAAACCAAAAGAGCAACGGTAAGACCATTCAAGCTTATAATGAAGAGGAAATTATAATCTATTTGGTTATTGCTTTCGACAGTGCATCCAGCTTGCAAAATGTGTCGGACATTTTCGTAATGGGCGGTTGCCTGGTACTAGAATCACTCGTGCTGCTGAACTGGTGCGAACGGAACGGGTACGGCCCGCTGGGAATTACCGGTCTATCGATGGGCGGTCATATGGCATCGCTGGCGGCAACGAACTGGCCGAAACCGCTCGTCCTCGTACCCTGCCTGTCCTGGTCGACGGCCTCGTCCGTGTTTACCGAGGGCGTTATGAGCCATTCCATCAATTGGGACGTGCTGGAAACACAATACTTCGCGGACGGCAACTTCCGGGAACGGCTGTCCAAGATGGTGACCGTAGTGGATGACGCATTTGTGGCCGGCAAGCATTTCATACAAAACTTTAACCAGTCGGTAGAGGAGCTACGGTTGGATATTAACGAAACGAAGGATCTAGTGTGCGGTGACCCATCCTCGGATGTGAACCTGTCCGTAATACGTGAGACAACGCCAGAGCATGAGCAGAAGCAGTCGAAAAATCTCATCCACATAAACCGCTCGAACGCGCTGAACCTTTCCGAGCCGCTGCTAAATAAGTTGCTCTCGAATGTGCGCTGTGAGCTGACGCAGGAAGAGATTGACGAGCTGAACGTGAAGATACACCTTGCGCTGAAGCGGCACAACGACGAGCTTCAAGCTGAGGGTGGTTCACCGAACGAAAGCAAGACGATGATTTTGGAGGTGAAAGCAGAAGAGAAGGAAGTTGTACCAACGACGACTGCTCCTACTACTCCTGCTGTCGCCTCAAAATCAGTTGGCACAAAAATTATGGAGTACATTAGCTGGGGCTCGACGTCCTCGACAGTCGAAGGTACGCAGGAGAAACGCAAACCGATCGACACAACCAAGCAACGATGGTGGGAACGGGAAGCGCTACAGTTCATGCGCGGTATGATGGACGAGTGTACGCACCTGAAGAACTTCTCCGTGCCCTACGACACCTCGCTAATCATTGCCGTTTGCGCGAAGGACGATGCGTACATTCCGCGGGATGGCTGCGCAAGCCTGGAGGACATTTGGCCCGGTGCCGAAATCCGGTACCTAGATGCGGGGCATGTTAGTGCGTACGTGCTGCATCAGAAGCTGTTCCGATCGTGCATTGTCGAGGCATTTGAAAGGGCGAAGAAAAAGTGGGTACCGGAGGGGGAACAACTACGTGAGAAGCAGCAGGTGAACGGGAGCCCCTCATCGGTCGATAATATCCCCGAAGAGCCAAAGAAATAGGCGACTAGTCGTCTAGAGGGGGTGGGACAAACCAAAGATAAACCGAGGAAAGGCCAGTTGCTTTGAGCACAGCCGGAACAGCCTCCGAAATCATTGGAAAACGGGGGAAACAACCAGTTCGCCGGGGGAAACAGCTAGGTGTCGCTCTCTTTGTTTAAGGGAGAGCAGTGGTCCTTCAAGCTGTTTCTACAACTTGGTACGAACGATCTGCAGTATATTTGGTCCGATTGCTCGGAACGATAGAAATCCGAGCGTGAAGGCTTCAGTCGATCGGCACCAGTTGCAGGTGCAGGACGAAAACGTACAAAAAGCCGGAAAACGAACCGCTTTGAGGCCACAGAACGTACTAATACCGTACAAATCAGTTCTACGGTGCAATGCTACGTATATATGTGTGTGTGTGTGCGCGATTGGTAAATGTTTGCAAGGTTGTGATAATGAATGCTTGTACGAATGTTAAGCAGAGAGATAAAGAGAGGGTTGTTATATTCTGATTATTTTTTAGTTAGTTAAGGAAAATTAAGGAACGACTGTTCGAATGTGAGGATACGACGAAAATAGTTAGCTCCTAAGTGATAATTCGTTTTGCCATTGAAATGTACAGTGCGATTGATGATTCCACTCACTCTACTTATTGAAACCGTTTACACCTTCTTCATGTACGAGTATTTTCAAAACACTAGTATTTGTAGTTTTTGAGATGAATCCATTAGTTTAAATTAGTCTCGTGCACAAAGATGCACAAGTTTCGTAAATGAACTGTTTTTTTTTTCGATACAATCCTTTTGATGATTTATAGTAAAGGCATGATAGTGTTACTTTGTTGTCAATTTATTATTGCTGAATAAAAAACTTGCTTCAAAATGTATAAAATAAGTACGTGTAACGAATGTGTGAAATATCACTGGATAAAAATGTATTGCAGCTAGCGCTTTGATATTGATCAACTGTCAATTCGAAAAGATAGATAAACGTCAAACGCGGTAACGTGGTTTTTGACACGTTCATTGAAAACAAAACACCGCAATCGACCTGCGTTGTTGTTGTTAGTGTTTCTTGAGCACACTACTGTGCATCCGTTCGCACGTTGTTATGCTTCGTCGTAGTATCGTTTCCTAATTCGAGGACACCTTTTCATACCGATTGCACCACCCATATGTACATATGTATTCACTTCATCCCGCAGTGTAGTGCATGTAGTTCGTCCTTGATACGTGTGTGCAGTGTGACTAATCCATCCGGACGGCACAGGTAAACAAAACGGTCTCTTGCCTACACGGCCATCCTAGCAGTCCACGATTTGTGCCGCCAGCACGCTCTCGAGCGATGATAACGACCCATCAGCGAGGGTAACATAAAGCAAAGCAATTATCAACACTCCCTTTGGCCACGCACGACACCCAGCAAAGTTACATAAGAACCGAAAAGAAGAAAAAACAAACAACCCAAAAGGGGGGTGCTTATGATTTGCGGTGGATGAAATCTGTGCTGATAGATGTGTTGATTGTGTGTTATCTTTTGCTGCGGAAACGAACAGGCCATTCAACAGGCACAATTTGGCCGTTGTGTTGGACTTGGATGTCCAAACCATCCCTTACCCTGCAGAGGAGGAACAAAGAAGAACGTGCCTTAGTTAGCATGCGGCTGTGCAAAATCAATCGCAACGCAAAAGCCTTATAAAGGGAGCGTTGTTTTAACTTTCTCCTACGCATAGCTGTTTGATGAGAAAATTAAAAACGTAATCAAAACCCGATGATGTCCGGCCGTCGCTATGACCATGACCTTTATTTGCAGTTGTTGGAAACAGCAGAATTTGATTCGGTTGTTTGCTCGTTTTGGAGGTGCTTTGTTGTGGATGTCTGGTGCCGTTCGGAAACAAGTAGCGCAGTCGAATGATAATTCCCCGCGATATAAATTCTCCCACCAACACCCCTCTAGGAAAGTGGCATGTTATTAATACTATTTATTTATATGTTCCCTTTTCCCGTGAACTAGCACCAGACGCAACAGGAAGTGCAAATTTCCTTCCGAAGGATATAACGAAACGCAGCAAACCCATAAACAGCGCATCCTAGATCGTGATCGCGAGAGTGAGTAGAAAACTGTACAACAAAAGCGCTGGAATCGAACGAAGTGGTTCTTGCTCTCGC
The DNA here is from genome assembly GCA_000349165.1 of Anopheles christyi. Classification (NCBI taxonomy): domain Eukaryota; kingdom Metazoa; phylum Arthropoda; class Insecta; order Diptera; family Culicidae; genus Anopheles; species Anopheles christyi. Next base: position 4,931 of record KB683235.1, on the reverse strand, counting down.
TCTCTCAATATGTCCCGCAAACGTAATGATGAGAGAGAAGCTATGTGTTTTCTTCCGGTTACGCACAGAAACACTCAGCCCATCTAGTGTGCACGGCAATGTACTAACGCTCTCGCTAGTTGCTTTTGTATCGCAGGTTCTCTTCGCTCTCGGTTGTTGTTTTGTACCCAGGGGAAAAACATCTGTTTCGTGAAGAAGGAGGAATTGCACCGGAGCCGGAGCAGCAACAGCAGGAGTGTGTACCGGAAACCAGAAGAGACTGAGAGACAGCAGCGGGCCAAACAAGCACGTATAAAGCACGACCGCAGCTACGATGAGCCGGTTATTCAGTAGTAGTAGTGGTTCGGTGCTCGGTACGGCCGGAAGCAAAATGTCGTCGTTCCGTAAGGTGACTCACTGCATCTTCGACATGGATGGGCTGTTGCTTGGTAAGTGTCAGGGATCATCATATTTCTGAAGCGGACAGGCGGTTTCGTTCGGTCTCTCCGTTCGTCGTACTCCTCGGCTACACGGTTGCGCTGCGTGCATTGTGTTGTATTGCAGGCGCGTTCGTTCTGCAGTATGCAACCGGTTCAGTGTCAAGTTTATTTAGTCGATGAATTTGCAGTCCGGTTGGCATGCAACCAAAAAAAAAAAAAAAAAACAATGGGGATGCATGGTGCATTTTGGAATTGTGTGTGCGAGCATTGACGTTACAATGCCAAGTTGTAGAAAGCTTTGAATAGTGAACATTCCTATGGTACTGGAAACAATGTTGTTATGTGGCTGAGTGCGTACATCGTACTGCTGTGCATCGTACGACTGCAATATAAATTGATTGTATATCGAACTAACAAGGCGTAAGAG
>KB683224.1:0-15701 GCA_000349165.1 Anopheles christyi | reverse complement strand
GATTTATCGAAAACAATTTATTTATTATTGATAAAATAAATGTTTTCAATGCGAAACGTAAAATGAACAACTAATAGAAGCATTTTATTTGTTTATTTATTTAATCTCCAATGGGCCTTGATGCAGGACAGCAAGTGCGAAGAGTCGATGCTACCGTTGAGTAAGCCAGCAATTTTATTGTATTAATGAATCGTTTATCCTATTTTCAATCATAAGAATGATTGATTAACGTAGATTTTTTTTATGCTGCATGTTTGAAGGTGATTAATTGAATTGAGCATACTTTACATTGACAAATCATAAAAAGATAAAATTTCTGATTCAAAAACTCTCACTGGTTGCATTTTATTTTTACTTTATGTTTAATCATATTAAACTCTATTCAATCTTTTTGCCTCATGCAAATCACTTGTCCGTTCATCCGCGTCATGAATGGAAAACTTAAACAGTGGCAACAAATCGAGGCGGTAAATAAACACACAACATCAATCGGTAATAAAAATACCGCCACCCGTTTGAACATTGTTGGCTACAGCTGCCACAAGTGGCGCCATTTAGTCAAAATAGAAAGATGATTGCAGCGAAGCTTCTTCGTGCCTGTTTTACAGATGCACAAACTAGAGCGTGGTGGGTCATAATTTTGTCGGTGCAAAATTCCAAAAAGATTAAAATTCCTATCAAACGAAAGAGGAATGGCTTCTTGAGGTTATATGATCCCGCAAAGAGGTGTGTAACAGCTTACAATTCGAAAAAGGCGGCAAGCAAGAGAGGTTCCCTTATCGGTGCGTCGTTTGTTTGCGTTCGGCGGCATCGGTAGCCGATAAGGGAAATAATGAAAATGGATTATCAATTTACTAAATATTTAATTAAAACTTTTGTCATCGTGTCATTTTCCAGCTTTTGAGGTTGGTGGTGATAAAAAAAACCCAAAGGTATGAAAAAGAATGGGCAAGGACGTGCTTTTGCTGGCATCTAAAACCATGTGATGCCGTCTGCTAGAGCAGCCCGGCAAAATGTAAGGAAATGTTCGCTAATGTTTCGCACCGTTTCTTATTGAATGTTGAAGCATTTAAGGAACCTAATGGCGCAAGTACCCGAGAACGATGGAGTTCTTGTCAGGGGGAAACCATTCATATCCCCAGCACAACTGCTGCAATGCTTCGCGTTCGGGTTTATTGGATTCCTGCGCGTAATCAATTAAAAGATTATTCCTTGCAGGAAGCGACAGCGTCTCGTACCGTCTTCGATCTGTGCGATAGAAGAAGAAGAAGGAGAAGAAAGGCTAGTGCATACGCTTCAATACGCATTGGCCGTTGGGTAAGAAATAAATTTTGAGAAATCGATTAGAATCACCTACAAATGGGAACGATTACGGAAATCGCGATAAGTCCGCTTTCGCTAGCTTTTTAGCTAGTAGAATTCGTTTGAGAAAGAGGCTGACGACGGATTACGTTCATCTTCCTGCCATACGTCAGAGAGGCTGAAAGATCGTGGAGTGACTGCACACTTTCAGCGGCAACATCATTATCGAGCGGCGATAAGTGAAAGACGCGAAAAGAATTTGCGTGCAAAAGCATAAGGAAGGCGGACCGGTTTTTCATCTGATTGAAGTGGAGAGTGGTCTATAGCTGTGTGTGTATGGGCGTTTGATTCTTTTTTTATATACATCATGTTCGTCATCGATGATGAAAGCCGCTGTGTCGATCGGTTTAAAAATGTGGGTCAGCCAATATTTTTGCTGCTGATGCAAAGTTGATGATCTTCCAAAAATCGTGACAGAGTGTGTATGTGTGTACCGTGCCTGTGTGCGATGGGAATCGATTCAGACAGTAAAGGTTCCACGCAAATGACGTTCCACCAGCAGTGCAGGAATGTTGAAATCGTTTCAATTGTTTTATTCGCAGATTGGATTGAAAAGATCGATATAGTTTTGGAAGTAGATTGACTATAAGATAGCTAATCTTTTAACTCAAATCGAAACGCCCTCTGAGAGGCACCACCATCCGAGTTGACCCACCTGACCCGGGGCTGGTGGGCGAAAAGAGATTCTATTTTCGATGAACAAGAGTTTTACGATCCATCGTTTATGATTGGAATCGGATTTAAAAGGTGATGTAAGTGGATAACATTTAATTCAATCGAAGCTCGTGTGGAACGTACCGCGAGGGGTCTATGCTGTAGAGTTTAGGAGTCAAACGTTTGTAGGCCGTTTTTGACAGTTTTATACGCTTATACACCCTTTGTATCATAAACAGTGCCACTTTATTATCATCTCTCACCAGGAGTCATCAGACAATTATGTTCTAGCGCTTGCCTACTTTATTCCATCTTGAAGCTTATTATCATTTTAATCTTGCATCGGAAGGGGCTTTCTATACTCACCTGAAGAAGATAGGAAACCCCTATCAAAATACAAAAGTTGGTGAGGGGCATAAAGACTAATCGGGCATACAATCCTACTGGAGACCACACAAGACGTGATGTAATAAAACTTAGCTTTTTTGTAATCCTTTTACCGAACTGGTTTGTTATTTAATTAGTTTTTGTCATAAAAAAGCTCTTTGTAATTAGATGTTGCTCTGTGCAAGTCCCAACCCTTGTGCAGGGCGCTTTCCGCCGTAACAACCGGTTCGATTGAAACTCGCTGCTCCCGTTACTGGGGATAACGTTGCGAACGATCGATCAAGATAAGCGATCAAGAATTATTAATATCTCATTAAGCTGCAACTGATAGGCTGATTCTGTTCAGTCTGCACAAGAAGACAGCATCATGTCGATATGTGTTCCAAGTGTACGTTGGGATAGTGTTTTGCTTCCCGAGTCCTTACCAACCTTAAATTCCATCTACCATTCCTGAGTCCGGGGAAAAGTGACTCCTAGAGTGAGTAGAAAGCTGGTCAGCCTGGCCGGGCAAACATCCGAACGAGACGCTCGACGTTCTCGAGACGCACTAATTGGACCATCTGTGGAAAGTCGATGGTACGGGCGCATCCCCCTGGAAGGGTTTGCCGAAGACCTTGCCAATGTAGGCCTTTTTTGGCGTCGGTGGGAACTGACATCGTTAGCTCGATTCGTCCCGAACTTCAGCAGCTCGTATGAAACTCCCTTGGGTTCTCTGCTCCCTGGGAGCAACCAGCCAGCAATGTTGATTTGCATGTCAACCGGTTGGAGGGTTGGAGTTCCGCCGTTGGTTAGGTCTGGCTACCGTGTTTTTGCGAAGCAGCGTTTGTTTTGATTCGCAGCACAAGACGCTGCTTGTTAGTCTTAATTGTTTTCCAATTAGACGAATTCTGCTCGGTAATGGACGGGCAACCCGGTTACTATCTCAGCGGGAGAGATTTTCCTCTACTTTTTTTCACTGCACTAGTGGGTGAAGAAGAGCCGAAATGATAGCAGCAAACATAATCGAACGATAATTGATTGTTGATGCGTGTTGGAATGTAAGGAATATGCATGTTGGGTTTGTTTTTTTTTGTGAAGTTCTATGTTCCCAATGTCCTCAAAGCAAAAAGGATACGGACGTAAGATCCATATGTTTCCAAAAATAAGGAGATAAAAAGATGACTGAAAGGGAATACACTTCCAAAATTGCCTGCCAACGTATTCAGATTCATCAAACGCCTCATAAATCTGGCAAAAATCTCAAAACTGGTCATCATCGATTGAGCATCCAGTGACTTGCCATCCATACATTAACAAAAAGTTGACGCGCACAAAAACTGGACCACCAGGTTGACATGCGCCCAAGGATAGCCAGATTGTGCTTTCGATGGAAAGTCGTCGCCCAGCAGCCTCTCGTTGCCCAACAAACGCCCTTCGCCCTCCAGCAGATGCAGCAAGCGGACTTTTACCATTCGGAAATATGATTTACAACCATTTCCCAGCCGACTCTGGTCCATCCGGTCATCTGGACAACTCTGGACACAGGAGACCGAGAGAATAAAAAGCGAAATTTGGGAGGAGAAAGAAGGATGCACGTAGCAGATCGATCCGCTCGGGGGACTGTCGGGGTATTAATATCTATTAAATAAATCATCATAAAAACGAAGTCAAAAAGGTTATGCTTCTCTTGCCGCTTGTCGGTTGGGTACCATGAAGTCCACACCATCGCTCCAGCTGGGTTCGAGCATCGGCTCGCGTGATGGGCGAGTTGGTGGAATACATAAAAAAGGGATAAATATTTGATGGAAAGGTATTTTTTCATTACTTTCTGCTGTTGCTGCTGCCCTTTGGTTCTTGGTGTGCTGTTCGTACACCCGTGGTCCAGCATGGTGGACGCATTCGGCGGCAAATAGATGGATAGATGGTCGATGACTTTCTGTCGCTTTTATCTCGGCGCTCTCTGAGCGTTTGATGCCCCGGGGTGGCTGGGTGGGTGGTTGGGTGGTAGGGTAAGGATCTCGTTCCATTCTAACCCTCGGGAGGAAAGTTACCGGGTCCTTATGGATGCTTAATTCCTGAATAGATTAGAGCAAGTGGGCAATATCAGACGAGTGTAGGACAGTGGCCGGACGGCTTACTTCCTTGTGTCCTTGTTCGTTCGTTGTGGCCCAGAAACTGGATATGGATGCATGTTAGATGATAGAAGTGGGATTGAATTGGATCTTGTGTTGCCGCCAATCGTCGGATGTATGCCATCGTTCTGGTGCAGGTTGAGCTTTGCTTCCCAATTGACCGGGTGTTTGACCTGAGTAAGAGAAGAGCAATTTGTTTGAGGCATAAAGAACTTTTCTGTTTGTGGTGTTTGTCAATTTTGATGATTGTCGTTTGCGTGCTTCCTCATAAAAGGCGATCACGGAAGAATAAAGAGTAATTAACAGTGAATTTTTCTGCATTCTTCAGAAATGTATGTTAAAGTTCTACATTGAGAAACAAATTTTTTTGGCATGCATGCATCGGATGTTTTTCCTTTGAAGTGCAATCAGGTAAGGCAAATTTTACAATCAAATACAACTTCTCACTGCAGGGTGTCCGAGCTAAAAAATAAAGGCCCCAAATCGTTCCCAACCCAACGCAAGATAAACGCGTCCACGATGCATTGCCAATGCTTTCACTGGTGCATTCATCCTTCTCTCTCGCTCTCGTGCTTTCACTCGTCCTGTCTGTCCTCCGATGGGGATACTGCCGGTACTGTCATTTATAAAAATTATCTTACATCGCCCTCATAAAAGCTTCTGCATATCCCTTAACCCTTTACGCTCTTCCCTCGGGCAGTGTGTTTACACTCGAATACCCAAAACTGAGTGAAAGGTGTGCTGTGGAGGAATAAATACCAGCACCACCAGGTTTTTTTTTCTTCTTTGCTCTATCACCATACTGACCTCACAGCAGCTCTTTGGCTCTTTGCATAAAACGTGAAGCGGTGTTAACCGTCAGAACGATGCGTCACCGTGACGGTGACCCGCACGGAAACCACCCGCCTGGCCGAGGTCTGGTTGAGGTGATAAGAAATGTAAATACGGAACGAAATTTAATTTGTGTAATTCAAACATACTCACACCAGCATCAGCGCGGTTCATAACTACTGCGAGAGGTAAGGGAAATTGTGCGTACGGAGGAGAGTTTTTCGCAGCGGCTTATCATCGGTACCTCGTTGCTGGTGGTAGGACGAGCGTAGGAACGTTGACTACTATTGAAAGTGCAGGCATCAGCTGCGGGCTCTTCCCGTTTAAACCGTAGCCACGGTCACGGACCATAGCTTTTTCGTTTTATTTCATCTTTGTAACTGACTGCAGCATCTCACCTCTTCCATATCCACAGCTGTTCGCAGTTAGGAGAAATTATGTGTTATTATCTGCACGTTCTTTTCTTCTTCTGTTGCCGGAGTTTGCCGTGTTTTGTGTTGTGTTATTTCACAACCGTGGCGGATCTATCTCCCTTTTCGGGGTTTGTTCTTTCGCCTTTAAAATTTACCTCGGCCACCCTCGACCGTACTCGCCCTTCTCGGTGTGTTTTTGTACGCACACAAACTGTGTGGACGTGTCTGTAGTACGGATTATTGCCGCATTTTTGTTCGCTTTTTGCGATCTTCTCTCCATACGATGCTGGCAGCATCTCTTTGGCAGAGGCGCATGCTTACACATACGTGTTCTTAGGAGGTAAATACCTGAATGTAAAGGAGGACTTCTGATGGATTGGAAGACAAGAAGCTTTACTGCTTTACAACGCGTAAACAAAGCTGAAAGGAGTAATTTCTATTGGTGGTTTGCAATTTGTTTTCTTTCAGTAGACGTGTGGAGAAAAAAGCTAGTGTCTTTTTCCATTTTTTAATTATTTTTTCATTTATTTCATTATTGCTAATAGTATGTTCCCTATAGCAACGAAGCGTTTGATATATCGTGTATTTATATCAAATGATTGTTCCGTATCAAATAATCCTTAAATTTCGATAAATTTAATTAACACTCGTACAGGTGCATTTTTAAACACACACAAAAACAAACTACAGGTACGATAAATATCTATCGTCCCTTTCCCACTTGAAAAAAACAAAAACGAAAGGATGAGCTTGATTACACACTTAACCAAAACAGCTAAGCAGTTGCCTACGTTATCCTTTTATTCCTCTAAACCTAAGCATCTCACGCCAATGAAAGGGAGAAATTTAGGCAAAACCCACCAGTTGAAAGAATTTTATTGTACAGCCAAAGCTTAGCCTTTAAGCATCCCTACAAAGGAAAACCTCCCCAGAAAGAAAGGGAAAAAGCCATGCCTCGGGGAATACGATAAATGAGCGAAGAAGATAAAGTTGCCAAAGGGTCTGTCTGTGTGCCGATTGTTAAACGGCCCGGATACACCGAGCTTTCGGGCATGTGAGGTCTCAAGTGGATACCGTTTAGCATTTAAGCAGGGCCACGGTGTGAAGCGAGGATCTTGATGCATCCTATCTGAGAGAGGAGGTTTTTCTTTTTTCCCGCCGAAGGTTGTCTGCGAAGAAAGTTGTTTGAGTGGTTGAAATTGTTTGCGGTTTTGGGTCAAATCCGAAACCATTGAAAGGATTCGGAAAGTGGATTAGGAGGCTGTGCTTTCTGGACGTCTCGTTTCCTCTCGTCTCCAGCACTCTTAAGGCCTTATACACACACCAGAGAACACCAGAGTAAGGATGTGTTTTGTTTGTTTGTTTGTTTGTTAATTTGCTGCTTAATACTTTAAGAACTTTTGAGCCGGTAAAGCTGCCAATGTACCCGTCTTGATGTTGATGGTGTGGTGTGAAATGTTTGTTTATTTGCTCTGTTTTCGGCAAAATCAAACTGCTACCTTCTAGGAACGGCTTGGGAAGCAAGAAAGGGTAGCTTCTTTAAATGTTCCAACCTCAGAAGAAACAAACGTCATGCAGGCTCGTTTTTCTCACAACCTTCATGAGCATTACTGTTAACATAAAATCATTGTTCGAATGCATGATATGTTCCTAGCTCCTCCGTTTTGCCGGAAGTTACCAAAAAGCAATTTAAGTTTTAAAGCCAGTTTTAAAAGCGCAAAAGTTTTATCTCGCACCGTACCATCATCACACAGCTGCTCTACTTTAAGACCCGGCCTCCAATTACTTACTATCGGCCAATTTAATTTCCTACCAAAAATGTACAACTCGTCCTGCACTCGTACCGCTCTTCCTGACTGTCTCTCTAGGGAGAGGTGCACTTGCATGCGGCGCTCGGTGGTAGTGGGCTGCTAAACTTTAGCTTTCCCGTATCCATATCAGGCAACCATTCATCAAAATCCGTGCCTTGCATCCTACTATTGGGTGCTGCACGTGGTTAGTGTGTTTGTATGTGTGTCTGGGAGACGGTGGCAGGAAGCATGGAAGCAAGTAAATAGTGCGCTAGTGTAGGATAAATTAATTAAAACGTTTGCAATCCACCCTCACTTTCCTCCGCGAGGGACTGCACTTTACCTGCATGAGGAAGTTCACATCCAGCGTTGGTAGCTGTAGGTGTTGTAACGAAGCTAGCCGGTTTTGTTTTGGATGGTGTTTTGTCCTTATTCTACTCTCAGCCTGTATGCACTGTAGGATGGTGTTTCTTTACTCCCATCTTTTCTTTTTTTTTGTGCTGTGTGTATATGTGTAATTCATCCTATGTTTTAGCTAGTGTTTTAGCTTGTTGTTATGTTGTGTCCAGGGCTGATCCGTTGGAGCTTCCCCAGTTTTTTGCCGAGTTGTTTGTGGATATTGGCTGGTCTTGTGTGTGTAGGTTTTGCTTTATTTTTTCTCACTTGTTTTTCCTTCTCATTTAACATACAAACATGGAGCATTGAGCTGCATGAGCTGCTAAAGTGTTACCCACTTCGTCGTCACATTCTCGTCTTGTTTTCCGCTCAATGCACGGACCTAGCTGTCTTTTAGAGAGCTGCTGGAAAAAGAAAGGATGAAAAAATTAAAGTGTGCAGTTTGTGAGAACGTTTCTTCATGTGCGCTACTCGGAAACAGCATACATCACACAACCCCGTTCAAGCTGGTAGATCTCGGGCAGGAGTTCATTTAGCACTTTTGTGGAATGAAGTACGAAAGGGTCGAGGCGAAGACATCTCGTGAGATTCTCGCACACCGATGTAGCTTCCGACGAGTGTTTTGGTGTACTGCCGCATCAATAGCCAAGCTCGATCTAGTGGCAGGAGCAACGAAAGGGAGCGGCAGCGGCAGTATCTAGCTCTTGAGTAGCAACATCATCATGGAACGGGTGAGAGTTCGAGGTGGAAAACTGAAAAGGGCAGGACAGCGGTGGCCTCGACCAGAAACTCGTGTGCAGTTTCTCATTTACAGTTTGAAATTTTAATTAAATAATTTTGAAGTTTCGAAGCCTGCAGCTATTTTTCGCCGTTTGCCAAACGACGTATGAATTTTACGTGGAAAGCGGGTAAGCGAGCGCGCACGCGGAATCTTGCCTATCTTTCCCGATCTATCCATTCGCTGTATCTCGGCGTTCGTAAAGAGGCACCAGTTGAAGAGCAAGCGTCCGAACTGGGCTAGTTTTGGCTGGAACCCTAGTGTGGGGGAGAGGCCAATCAGCACTGAAGTTCGGGGGGATGGTGGATTAGTAGTAGCAGGCTGACTGGCTCGAGGTGAGAGTCCGCCCGATCACTCCTTCCAAGCGCGATAGGGTGTGTTCCAACTTTCGGCTAGATGTGGCTAGAACCTTCGCCGCAAGAGTCCTTCATTATCTTCGTTTCGTTTTTTGGGCACGTCAGCAGCCTCACGAGGTCCTTGGTTTCCCCGAGCCGCTTTTCCGTAGCTGACGTGGCACAATACACACCGCAGGGTTTTCCGGTACTACTTCAATTATCGTCGAAGTAGTAGCAACAACACATGGATGCATCAGCCTTTCCAACCTTCTCCCGATTGCAGTGGATGTATGTGTGCATTCATTTGTAAAGTGCAGCTGCAGCTTGTGCCATTGCCGAATTGCAACCGGAGGTGGTGCTCTCTTTACTGGCGATGGTAAAGAACCGTTCGGACGAGTGTTCTTCTCGTTTATGTGTGTGTGTGTAACATGACTAGCGCAGAGTTTTGCGTTTTTGGATGCGACTGGCTTTATTGTAGAAAAGGCCAACAGGCAGAAGAAGAACGGCCCCTGCATAGCCCTGCTATTTATCCAATTATCCTCCCAGTTTCTCCGTGGACATGTAGGATGCAATTGAATTTTCGCCCACATCCCAATGACCACGCGTAGGCAAGATTCCATGGTTGCATCTCCCGAAGTTTGGGGTGGGATTTAGACGGCAAAATTTGGGTACCGCGAACTTGAGCTACGGATTGTGGCTTGCTGGGTGCGTATCGGTGGGTGGGTGTGTACGTACGCAGAAGTTATCAAACCGACCAGTCTCTGGGGGATGAGTTTGTGTCGAGTGAAGTTGCAGATGAACGTTCCGATGGCAGCAGGTTGTTGAGTGAAAATTGAATTCCTTTGTGACCGAAAGTGATGGGGTTTTATGAGGGGATAAGGACTGCGAAGGGAGGAGTAGGAGCTCATTCGGCATCCGTTGCGTTGGAGTTGCTATCTTGTGGGAGGTCTTGTGGGTCAGGTAGTATAAACTTTGGAACTTTTACACATACCAACATTCGAGCCATGGGCACAAGGTGAACGTATCGCAAAACGGAAATAAAGGAACGGTTGCTGGAGTTTGTTAATTATCGTGGAAATAAACTTCCGACGAAGATTTCACATCTTGATTGACTAGCACGCCACTAATGAATCTCAAATCCGGCTGTCCTGAGCTACTAATAATAATGACCATAACGATGGAGGGGATAGGCTGCTCAGGGGATTATTGCATGTTTGTGCAGAGTTCTTTAAACTCTTCAGCAAGAACAAGTGTTTAATATCATTGTCTTACGAGATGGGTTTGAAGCGGCTATCTTGTGTGTTTATTTAGTGTGCTGCTTTTTCCCTCTCCTGAGGCTTAAAGCATATTTTACCTTTTAGAAGTGGGTGGAAGGATGAGTCTTTTTGTTCTGTTGCACCGCATATTCCTGTTTCCTCACGCAAACAGATAGCAAACTCCCAAAACAGCACCTTCGTGAGTCCGATAATAATCATAGAGCGCGGTAATAGGTGACTGTATACAATAATTACAAGGTGGGGCAAAACTCTCTATAATTTACATTTCAAGCCCAAAGTGGTGGTTAGGTATAACAAAACAGAGCGAACACCAAAACGGGCTCGATTGTAGCGAAAGAGGTGCCGAGGTTGGAGCAAAATGGAAACCAAAAAACCGAGTGGAACGCCCGACGCCTCTGGGCGCTTATGGAAACTATTTGCTGGTCGAAGAAGAAAAAGATGGAAAAGGAATCCTAGGGTCAGAGAAGAAGGCTTTAGCTAAGAATGCACAAATTGTTGTGGCCCTGTGGAATGAAGAAGTTGGTCGAACGCGGGTATCCGTCTGTTTGGAAGTTTGTGTTGCTTTAAAGCTGCTCCTACGCAGTAACAAAAGCTTAATGGGAGCACTTATTCGAAAATTATTATCATTAGTTAATAAAGCATTATTTTAATGCTTAAAGTAACTAACTTTATTGGGTCAAGTGTTAAGAGCATAATATGCAAAAAGGATTTGAATGGGCGAATAGGATAGAAGCAAACCGATTTAAATTATCAGCTTTTTTTATTACGTCCAGAGATGTTTGTAAGAATGAGACGAGAGAAAGCAAGCATGCACCATGAACTTCATTGTGGTATGATCTTTAAATTATTTCCTTCGGTACGGTTCAAGCCAGTAAGATCATCTTAAAACCGCAGTACAAAACAGATCAATCCATCCAACAGTTCCGGACCATTCTCCTTCGCACGGAATCGATGGCCACGGAACAAATTGCCATGTTCTGGTGGTGCCCGCGAGCACAAGGTTGTAAAGCGAAGAATCGATTCCACCTAGCCGCTGATGAGCCGCAGGACATCTCTAACTCCGTTCTTTTTGGTCGCTTTCGCGAATTGCTGCTTATCGTTCGGGCGCATATCTATTGGGAAGGAGAGATTTACACCAACCAGCACCAAAAAAAACAACAAAAAAAAACACCTGACTGTGGTTCTTTCTGTAAAGTTCTTTCCGACTTGTTTTTGGTTTCGCTCTTACGCCTCGGGCTATTTCCAACTCTTCCATAGTGAACGTGTCTCGTTTAACGTCCAACAGCAGGAACGAAACGGTTTCTCCATGCAAACTCCTCCCGGTGGGGGGAAACAAGAGGTTCCCATTCCCAGCGACAAACGGAGCGCGATCCGTTGTCGGGAACCATAAACCCGGGTTGGTGGTTGGTGTTTAAAATTAAATTATATGTCTCACGTAAGCTGAAAATTACAGAGGAAACCGATATTGTCCGAAACTGATCGAGGGCGGTGCGCTTGATTGCGATGTGTCTGTTTGTTGTGTTGTTTTACTTGCTATGTTCTTTCCTTCGTTTTGGAATTGTTGTGATAGTGGTGGTGGATCGTCCTTAGGCAGTATTCGTGCGGTCCAAAGTGTGGGTATCTTTATCGAGATCAACGGTGCTGTAGAGCAGGAGCAACGTGACACGGTGAGGTACATTATGCTGGACATCGAGCTAGTAGTTGGGGCATTTCTTTTGGGGTCTTCGTTTCGTGACGACTCTAGACGGAAAACAGAGCAAGGATCGAAAGCAGATAGATAGTGCTACCCATCGACGTCTAGCACAGAGGGGCTGTTTGCAGATGATGGACGTTATTTTATTTTATATAGTACCTTTTATTATAGAACGGTGGAGTTAATTCGTCTAGAGAACAAGGCTTTATAGTTGCTGGTAAAGCTGGTATATTAAAAACGAATAATTGCTAATAAACAAATTATGATGGAGTTATTGGAATCACTGGATCCATTATTAGCGCCCCGTCATTGACATCGATGCTCAAAAATCACCCATTCTCTACACGAGCAGCATCGATTGAGCCATCACATTTAACGGTTATAGCTCTGGTCAGACTCCTTGTGGAAAATGGTTTCTCACACGATTTCTACGATCATTTGTGCCACTGTAAGGTATCAGCCCGCAAACACCTAACCTCGAATGGGTTCTCGCTGCTGACTGTGGCACTTTCACTCAGGCCTGTAGCCAGCGTAGGGAAGTGCCCCCGGTTGAGAAATGGCACTTGCACTGCTGACCAACCGTGTTTTTAACCTTCACACGAACCAGCGCAACGGCCGCGTTTGTCGGCATTCGTTCGAAGCATGAGTTTGGGTTTTGTTTCTTTAGTTCTTCTTGTCGTTGCGTCCGAATGCACGCTTTCGTGTGCTGTTCTTGAGACAAAAACGACATGAAAAACATAACAACATCAGAACAACATGCATGCGCGCATGCATAATGCAGTTTTCCGTCTGGGGAAGTGGAAAGCAAGCGATCTGGTAAGTCGTGCAAAACGGTGCGGTTAGCTGTACGCGGCAAACCGCAAGGGCTTTCGTGGGGCGCCTTGTAAAGGTTGTTTTGTCCGCCTTCTCGCAGTGGAACCCTGACGGAGCGAACCTGGAGCAGGAGTGTTACCGACCGGCAAGCATGAATTTCGATTCCGTCAAACGAGGAAGCTCGTTGGTTAATCGCCATTACGCACGCACGAACAGAGACGCCGGTCGTCCGGTTTTACATACGCACACCTTTCGGGGGGTGTTCAGAGCAGTTGAGGGTGCATTCCGGTGCAACCGTTGCATGCTGGGGTCGTTTGTCACTTTGGCGCTTGGGCTGGAGGGGAAATTGGCGCGGCTGGGCGTTTAATAAAGTATGCCATTATCGCGTGTTATGAAACGTTTTATTATCGAATTTAGCTCGTTTGGTGATGGCTTGGGAGAAGCGTGTGTAATGGTGTGGTTAGTTGGCGGTTTTGGGTTGGTGTCGAAAAGGATGATATGCCAGGACGGATCTTTTAGAGGTTCCTGGGAGGCTACAAGCGAGGATACGGTCGCTTAACCCCGCCAAGGAACTGTGAGAAGATTGTTTTATGCGAAACTCATCTCGTTAAGCGCTCCCAAAACCTGTCATCATTGGAAAGTAGTCAGTCATCATCATTTCGAATCGCGTCATAATGATAAGTGTATCGCGTTAGTTGGAGTTGTTAAGGTTGATAATGATGCGTGAACATTGCTAAGTTTATGAGATAGAAGAAATTACTCGGTGGCACTTACATATAATGTTAAAACAGCTTAAGTATTTTTTTTTTGATAATGCAAAAGCGGAAAGAACTTTATCATAAATCGGCCTCATTCCAGCTGAAAGCGAAACTGATTTCACCTGGTACAGAAGTAACGGGTTCTCGGGTCTATTTCACGCTTGAGTCAAATGTGCAGCACGCGATTCATACTGCCATGGAAGAGAAACCGACTTTGGACCGAGAAATCTGATGAGCAAAACGGTGGGAAATGGGTCGAAAACAGCTGATCGTGTGGTTGTGTGGAAAAACAGTGTAAAATGCTTCCATGGGCAAACGGTTCCGGCTTGGAGTCACGTTCGCACACCTGCAGATTATATTTGACAGCTTTTGTGTGATGTGGAGTGTGTATGTTAGTGGGGGGTGGAATGAGGAAAATGCTGAAACAAGTCGTGTTTAACGGGTTAGAAGGTCAGACCGTGGAGTGGTTAAGGATGGTCGACACTGCCAACTCGACAAAGATGCGAATAAAGTTGAAATCTGCCAGACTGTGGTCGTGTTAGACTTTAGCTGTGGGAAAGATTGAGCTAGCAAAAGAAACTTAAAAATCATACTTGTGTGTTTTCTAGCTCCAACCTTCGTTTTCGTTTCGTAATAAAGTCACAGGAATGTGGCAGTACTTGAAGCAGAATTGATATCATTTCCTTTATTCATTGCTTACCGCCTTTAAAAACCTGTCGGAGTCACCTTAAGAGCACCGCTTATGTCAACGTACGATACTCAATGAAACGATCTAGCTCGTTTGTGTATTTGTTCTCGAACAGGAGACTATAATATCTGTCTTCCCTATACTTTATTTACAGCTTATCAAAAGAGCGCGTGGCACAAAATCGGCCTCAAAACCCATCAGGTAAGGTTTTCGAATCGATTTGAAGTGGCTTTGCTGTCGAGTACTGGAGACGCATTATTTAAGTGACCCTTCGTGAGAACAACCACTCCATTTCCTTGCCCCTTCCCCCCTCTTCCCCATGTAACACAATCTCCACAAAACATTTCCGCAAGGCAATGCTATCGAATGGTGTAGCACGAGAAGTAGAGCCGTCACATGTGCGTGAGGCCCATTAGGACCACGGTTGCCGGTAGCAATGGTCATCTATAATGCATGGGCAAAACAACCGACGAGTCGGACCACTTGATGATCCGAGGCCCCGGATTGTCGGTACCATCTTCATCGCCAAAGGACACACAGACACATATTACACATAAAGCTCAACTAATCATCGAGATAATGGGCCCTAATTGAACGTGCCCTGCTTCTGGACAGGCTTGACCACGACATGTTCCCGGGGTATGATTAACAATTAATCTTATTTGCTAATGAATGAGTGACCATTTCGTTCCGTACGGGACGGACAACTTCGATCCATTGCGTTGGAGGGGCGTTCGTCACGATTGCGATTCCAGCTAATCGTGCAGGGACGTGAAAGAGTAAAAATAGATGGAAGCATAGACAAAAGCGTCATACGTACGAAGTGAGTAATACAGCAACTATTACTTGTACACAGCGGTCCGATCCGTCCGAATAAAGAAAAACTGAGCCATCAGTGAGCTTTTAATAAAAAAGGCATTTTCATAAAGCTGTCATTGGAATGGTTCAGATGGAAATGGTTCGATAAATGAAATGTCCAAAACGAGTTGTCAATCGTGCAAGAAGCTTAACCGATTGACTTGTTAAGAGACTAAATGGATTCACCAGAAACCTCTCAACTGGGTGTGTAGAATCGACTCGCCAAAGCAACGTCGTCATCATGTCCATTTAAAAAAGAGTCCAACAGAGTCATAAACTCATCGTACCAGTAGGATCTCAGCTTGAACGTTTATCGCTATCTACATCTAGCATCTGTATTTGCCCATTCCAAACAAGATAATTTTGAGGGCTGGCAAAAGCGGAAGTGGACCTGGGGTGGTAGATCCAGCAAATCACGCTCGTCTACAAATCCACCGCTAATCGTTCTCATCATTCATAATTGTTCACTTCCTTGCAACACCACCAGCGCATACACACGCGTGTGCCATCAAGACACAGAGGGAGACGCGAGCGATAGGCAGGTGGGTGGTGAGTTT
>KB683213.1:0-15757 GCA_000349165.1 Anopheles christyi | reverse complement strand
AGAACGTTGATATGACCTGTTGTTGATGCCAGATAATCCGCCCCGCGGTTAACCCGGCACCGGATAATCGACGTTCCACTGTATTTAAATATAAACGGACACGACAACCCGAAATGTTTTGTAAACAAAGAATGAATTGACAGATCAAAATGACAGTTTGAGTACGTGTTTATGAAATATTAACCATTTAAATAGCGTAGATATTATGGGTTTTGTACTGCTCCTGCTAGTACTGCAAGTACAGCGTCAGTATCATAAATCAATACCTTGACCAGATGTCAGGTTAAGGACAAATCGTGCGAAACGAACCAGATTCATAAAGCACAATCATTCCTTAACTAACATAACAACTTACTTACTAACTATATTACCGACTTACTCACTAAAATACAGCGCACAAGGTTTTTTTTAAAGAAAATGAAACCAATTCTTCATAGTGCAATTATTTATTTATTCTTATTCGTTCATAACGAAGGAACACTGGATGTCCTACTACTGCGACTGCTACACCTTGTCTCGGCCATGTGTTTAGACCATTCTTGCGCTGTTATAAAAACCGCGACACAATTCTAACCTTAACGCCGTACGGGGGGGGCTCTACTAGCGTAGAAATCGTTCTAGTACTATAAAAACATGTCATGAATGGTGACATTATAGACAGCCATTTTTAGTAGATCCATTTACAGGTTTGCTCGATTCTGTTTTAAGGAGACAGGGAATTGCCTAGTTTGCCAAGATTAAATATTTCATTTCACTGTTGTTTTTTTTACACGAAGACTTTTACCTCCAGTTTGTTTCACACTAAACAAGACAAAGTGCGGTACCATTTCATCCGATTGGGCAATTGGTACTACACTTGTTTTATTACGTAACTCTGTCGGCAGTTACTAAGCATAGATTGTTAAGGTTTGAGCTTACAATGCTGGACTTTAACAACGGTACACAGACACTTTTTGGACGATACGGTTCCTTTCAACCAAAGCCACATGAACAACATAAACAAATAAACAATCGACCGAAAGATTGATTCCTTCGCTAGAAACTGGGTTTAAAACGTGTATGTACAATTGTGTCGAAATTTAGTAAATAATTGTACATTTCAGTCGATCTTTAGAGCTAACTAAAAAGAAAGTTCGTTTGTTGGCCGTGTTAATGCTTGTTATGTGCAGCTCAGGAGAGTACAATCGTGTTCTATACCTTATTTTAAACGCTTTCTAACTTAACATTACAATTACATTCTAAGCATTGGGCGCATTGCAGTCGCTCCAGGTGCGCGGGTCACTGAACATTCCTACTCGTTTGTGTTTGTCGATAGCACGCACGGCGAAGTAATAGCGCTGACCTTCTTGAAACTGTGTGAGAGTCACCGCCATCGGCAAGAGCAGCGCCTTCACATCGCCGACATGCCTCCATTCCTCCACTGCGTTCGGTACAGACAGCTCCTGATATGCATAGATCTGATAGTTTTCGATCTCGGAATGCTTATCGTTGAGTGTAGGCATTAGCCAGGATATAACGATGCCAGTTTGTACATTATTCACGCATATTGTTGGTTGTGGTGGTGGCAATTTCCATGATGGGTCGTTTTCAGGTTGAGGTCCAGGAGAGGGAAGCGGTACAATTAGAGCTTGTATTGACGGTTTCACTACTAAACGCTTTTTCCCCATCGCTTGATCTGTGGGTTCCGAAAAGGAAGAGTTATTTAAATACGGATGGTGTTATATGCTTTTGGCATGGCGTGCAGAAATAGAAAAATGTTACCGAACAAATACCGAATGATTGATAACGACAAATAATAATACATATCAATTATATTCTTAATACATTGAGCGACGTGATTTTTTCCCACAAGAACTGTGCAGTATAAGGAGTTACTATATACACCGCTAGCGATTTTTTTCTTCTTACATTTGTTTTGCACAATTTGATTTCCTCAATAGTTGAAAAAAAATAGCACTGCTGAGCTGAAATCATTTAATTTCCTGGGAAATTATGGCATTATGTTTAAAAGTGAAAACAAACCATTTAATTTTAGACAAAAACTTACATTTAACATTGGATCTATGAACAACATCTAAAGAACATTGGATCTCAAAAAAGTTTGCCGACCTCTGGGCTAACTTACACAACCCAACATTGACTGTCAAATAAGATGATGGAGGTGGAATGTAAAACGTATCTTATTTAAGTGTTCTTGCTTTTGGCATTGTTTTTCAAATTCCATATACTCATATATTTTAAGTTGCAAGTACGACTTCACAAATAATTTATCTATTCTTCTTCTTTCTTGGCGTAAACGACCTACGCGATAATGCCGGCCTTACAGGGGCCGGCACGTCTATCCTTGACACCACCGAGCTGGCCCCGGGGAAATGATCTATTCCAAAATATTAAAACAGGTAAAAAGAAAACATATTAATCTTTGTTAAATATAGTAAAATTGTTGCATGTCTGGAGACTGATAGACTTAAGCAGGAGGATGCCACGATCTCACACATTGATGCCAAGGCACAGAATGGTTTATAGAGGTTTTTTTTTCAATTCTATTCAAACATTAAGGGATGAATGAAAAATGTAGAAACCAATGCAATTAAGAAATAGTTATTAATGAACAGATTCATACCTGTTGATAAAACCGGAGGCCGTGGCATGATGTTAGTATATACAGGTTGCCGGATTGGTTGTAATGGTGGTGCGTTTATGCGTTTAACGTTTAATACTGGCCGAACAACTACACCGTTATGTTGAAACACACCAGCCACTGAAGAATTTGACGCCATGGTAGTAGCTCCACCACCATCAGCTTTAGATATCCTTGATTGAATGCGCATCAGCTGATTGGTAGCAATGTGCGAAGTTGGGATTGCTGCCGTCGTTTGCGCTAATGCAAACGTTTGTGGACCGTTCAGTGAAGGTCTCGGCCGTTTAGCAGCATTAGACGAAACCGCGATACCTTCCGAGCCTTGAGTCTCATCTTCCTCGGTTAAATCGATCAAAGAATCATCCACAGAAGATGACACCACCGTTGACGATGGTTGAGGGTTTGGTCTTTTTTGTGACAATGACGATGTGGTAGTGGAGCTTACAGTGGAGGAGGAAGTTCGCAGCGCACTGACCGCAACTAGTTGGAAGCTGCTCGAAACGGAAGTTGGAAGATTCGCATTCAGTAGACGGCCCTCATTAACTAGTGGTCGTGATCGCGCAGAGTTATCCGTTACAGGTCGGGAAAGGGAATTTTCTCCCGCTGGCGCTTCTTGACGACTGTAAGAAGAAAATCAGAATACAATTGAATTATTATTCAACATTTTAAATTCACACACATGCTACTTACGTATTTGTTTGCGCCTTCCGTTGCGCTTGCTGGCTTTGCTCGTGTATCTGTTGAAGTAGCATCTCTTGTTGCTGTCGTGCTTGTTTCTCTTGCTGCGCCTGTTGGTACGCTGACAGTGGAGGTCGCATGGGAGTAATTTTATGGAGTTGCTTTTTGCGCACAGGACTTTCGCCTCCACCGGCAATGCTATTAGTTGAAGAATCGGTGCTTGCAGCACTGGGACTGACATGCACTGGAGTATTGTTGGCAGATGATACACTTGGACTATCGTAGGCATTCATCGATGCTCTGATCGGAGTGGTTGGCGGGTTGGAACCTGCTACCGCTGTCACGCTATTACCAAACTTAGCAACATATGGTTTGAATGACCGTCCTACCCCGTTCGTCGTAGAAGAAGTGTTTGGGCTCGTTCGCGCTGTAATCATTTGAGGTGCATTATTCGGAACCTGATGCCGAGGTGTAGTCGGTGCAATGTTCCGCTGTGCAACCGCCACCGTCTGCGAGCCAGACTTTTTCGCCATGTCACTCGGACCTTCTCGCACACTTTGCTCGCGAACACCGTTCAAACTTCCTGTTGCCATAGAAACGGTTACTGGTTCTACTTTCCGTTTTGCGGAATTGGCACTGAGTGCGTGAGTTGGCTTATTTCCTGACGCCATATCCGCTGTAGATCCACATCTCGACACTTGCAGGCCTACGGCGCGGGTAATTTTTACCGGTGCGATGAAAGTTTTTGCACGTTTCTTCATATCTTCTACAGCCCGATCTGCGACTAGCTTTAGCGCCTCATAATGGCTGTTCATGTCCGCTAAGCTACGCTCAAATCCTTGCAATTTTAAAGCCTGTTTCTTGATGATCGCTCGCAAAGCGGCATTATCCGATTTATGAACCAGTGCTTCGCTGATCTTCTGCAGCACCAGTTGCTCCAAATCGGATCTAGTCATTTCGGTCAAAGGCTTGCAAAACCTCCGTACAAATTCCATCTTCATTGGTACGGAACTCTTTAGCTCTGGAGGAATCGGGGAAAGTCGTATCTTTGATTCGATCTCCGACTTTTTCACAGCAGCATCACTATTTTGCTTCTCGACTGCTGGCTTTTTTTCTTCCGCTACGTTTTTATCTGAGCTGCTCATGTTTCGCACTTTACTATCGTTACTATCAGCCACTGTGTTTTCGTCGTCGTCGTCATCTATTACCATCACGTCAGGGCATACTGTGGGTTTTAGTGCATTGACACACTTTTCACCGCCTTCTGCGATGCGCTGTTTATTTGCGTGTTTTTCATTTACTGTACCACTACACGCTGCTTTGTGTGTTTCAGACATGATTTTGAGTGAATCTATCGCCGCTGACTTCACCTGAGCCTCGAGTAAATCGGTATTAAATTTTACAGGTACATTTAATTGTTCTTCTGATCGTTCAATTGAATTATCTGGTTTAGAAGCATCATCGGCGTCCAGACTTAACCTTTCCTGATCTTCATTTTCACTCCTGTGAGATGAACTATCATCAACTGGCTTTGTTGGTAAATCACTATTCACACTTATTGACCGCGCCTTTTTTCTTGGTGGTTCATTTGTTTCGAACGCTTCGCCATCATTCGTGTCGGTTATTTTCGCATGATCCCCATTCTCGATCCTGTTCGAAGCTTTGCGCTGTTCAACATCATCCGAAACTTTGGTGCTACATTCCGTTTCTTCGCTGATGCACGGAGACCGATTGCTTGCAATACGATCATCATCCTCATCCGTTCTTAGATGGCTTTTGGATACATTTGGCATTTCTTCAAGCATACATACATCATCTACAACGGTTGCAACATTTGAACAATCTACCCCTGACACGTTAGCACCTTGAGTTGTTGATTCATTTTTACTATCCGCCGTATTGCTTTCCAAGCACTTTTCCGTATCTGAAGAAATCGCCGCTTGTTCGACTTTTTCAGAATCCAGCAGAACGGATGTGGACATGCTTTCCATACCACTTGCAGCGGTGCCACTGGTTATATCTTTCTTTTCTTCATTTGGTTTACTTTCCGGAATGCAAATGGATGTATCATCCAACACTACAATCGTACCATCATTTTCACATTTGTCTTCCTTACGCTGATCCACGGACGTTTGGTTGTTAAATTCGATCAAATCACTTGGATTCGTGTCGGTTGCACGATGCGCAGCAAATGCTTCCTCCTGGGCACCGAGCAACGACTCGAGCAGCTCCTGTGCCGTCATTTCGGAACTAGATTTTGCCGGCGTCGGGGGTGTTTTCCTCTGTTGCTTGGCAGATCTTTCACAGCTTGGCTCACTAACGCCCGACTCCTCGGCGCTGGAAACACCAGTCAAATCAATGTTTTCCACCAGCGTAAGGTCTTCATCTTCCTGCTCTTGCAGATCCTTTGAAACTACATCCGTCTCATCCATTGTTGCTTCTTTTTCCGCAGCATCCTCTTTGCCCTTAGAGTCCGCACAAACGACCGTCGTTTCGATCGGCGTTATGCCGGAAATGTCGCCAGGCGTAACATCCACCTTAGTTGGTTCCGGTTTGTCATCGTTCTTGTTGTTCTTCTGGTCGATCGGAGCCTTCGCTGGATCGTCTTCATCACTGTCACTGATCAACAGTGCTGGCAAATCATCGTTTTCAGGCCCAGCAATCTCGCAACGTGACTTTTCTGCAGTTATCTCCTGTGCCTTTTCGGCATCCCGTGCGGATTGTTCCTTGTCATTTGTGGATGCAACTGGCTGATCCACGTCCATCATTGCTCAAGCACTAGCGACGGCTGCAATAGAAGTATGAAAAGAACACATCAGACAAAGTTGCTTCACCGATGCTATGAACAAGGACAAGGGGAGGGGAGACCAGTAAACTATCAACCAACGTTTAATAAACCATTTTCTTTACACCAAACGTTGCGGACACAGTTGGACACATGCTTTAACAAACTCACAACTATATTAAGAATATCAAACAAACCTCATAACAACTCAAAAATACACTTTTTCCAGACACCCAAACCTATGCCGCCTTACGTACACATGTATTGTGTGTGTCAAACACGACAAAATATGCTTCGAGCGTGAGCGGGAAGGTTATCGACCTTCTCTCTCGCTCTCTTTCCGACAACGCACGGGAGAGAAAAACGCGGTAACGTAATGACGGTTGTCAATGTAGTTGTGAGATCCTTTACCTCTTTCCCCTCTCAAGCAAAGGACAATGAGATGGGTAAGTCCAACGTGATGATCCAATCCGCTCCCTCCTATCCTCTCTATCAACCCTCTTCTTTTAAGTACATTCGGATGGAGAGTGAATTCCACACACGCACCTAAAAGCTACTACTACGATTCTAGACATAAGTCGATCAACTACTCAATGGGAAAGATGATCGGTAGATACCCGCCCTTTGTCTAGGTCGAGATGATGAAAAAGTTTCGCCAAAAGCCAAACAGCAGGAAAAGGAAGTTGTCGATTATCTGGACATTTTAGGCACTTCGAGTACGGAAATGTGATGCATTGTCGGAACGATCATTTACAAACAAACGTCTAGCATACATTGACGGCGAAACCAGGAGCAGGTGTGCAGCAGATTCGAAGATACACGATCAAAAACATTAAGACATTTTCATCAGAAGTTTGCTAGATGCTTGCGACGACGCGCCAACACTGTAACCAATATTTGTTGACGCATTACACAGTGGCGAATATATTTCACAACTACATGTATTGCCTGCGTGTTACAGCTAAATATCTCCACTTCTTTCATTATCTTAAAAGCAAGTGAAATCAATCGAGATGGCAAATCTCACTACAAGATGTTCATTTATTACGTTTATACTTTCGCAGTCATGTTCAAACCAATAGCCTATGTGCACTTTCGACTGTTCGATTTCTATGAAAATAAGTGATCAATCAAACCAGTCACAACATTCTGCAGCAGAAATAAACGCTGTAGGGGTCTATATTCCATCCGTTCTTGATAAATGATATGCATACGGTGAAGAGTAAATTACTGTCAACCTAGATTTTTCAGAATGACTATCACCATGTATTCTTTGATTGTTAAAAAAATGTCCATGGTGTTCATCGTTTTTGCTTAAAATACTTTTTTTTGTTTAATAACGTACAGACAAATTCGAGCAGGCATGCATGTATGTGTGCCGAAGACTTCCATCTTGTGACCATGCCATGTCGACGTAATCAATCGTGCCGTCATACATCGTGAGAAAAGTATTGCATTCTCTAGCGATGTACAGCGAAAGCAAAAGCCGTAGTGTCAATCTGTAAGCAGTGGACGAATGCGTACAAACAACAATAAAAACAGGAAAAGAAATAAGCAGTATTTTAGAAGACAAACTAGAGACCATGTCTAACCAAGACCAAAATATCAATACTTAAAAAAAAGGCTATAAAAAGGTACAACTATACGACCAAGCATCATCATAACAAAACGACGAAACTGCTGCCGTTGCATTAAATGTCTCATGCTTGTGATGTTTTGTTATGATGGCCACTGTGTCCAAAAGAACCAAATAAGTGAGCATACATCGTAATGTAAAATGCATTTCCAAACCTGATTGACAGTGTTGCGACTTAAACACTAGCGAAACGATAAATGCTACACCATAAACATAGGATGATTAGGGGAAAAGGTGCTACAGCGGACGAACAGATCGCAGTCGGCTGTTGCTGTCCGGTTTCCTTTGCGAGCGAGAAAACCACCACCGCCCGCCACCACACCACCACCACCAACAGCAAAGTTTGCGCGTTGGTAGCTGTGCTGTGTGTGCGGTTTCGCTGCACACACACTCATGCGCGCTTTTATTACCGACGGCTGTTCTCGGTACGGTGTGTTATACGGGGCATATTACCATACAGAAGTTATATGAGGTTAACCTTATATAAGCGAAAGCAAGCACTCGCCTGCAGTTGCTTATGGTTGGGAGCATTTCTATGTGCAAGAAGTTGAAATGTTAACAAAATCATGATTTTTTGTTAAATAATTAACTTGGTCGATTTCTATACTATCAACATCCGACAGAGGCTCAACAATCGATGGCTAAAGTGGTATAGATTGAGTAAAATATGTCATTATATTGCAAAAAGGGCAAAATATGTTGTTTTTACTAAAACAATTTTATCAAAAAATATTCAAAGTGAGAAATACAAACGGATTATATTAAAAATACTCTACATTTTCATGGAATGTTAATTGCAGATGATATAATGTGTATATTACTAACTACAGAACTACTTACCTTAGAGTAGAAATTCTTTCATGTGAAGCCTCAGTATGAAAAATGAGAACACTAAGAATCACTAATTACACGTCCTCACTGCTCAAAGGCTACACAAACACTAACGAAAAGTGATAGTGAAATATTTTTCACTGTTTGCTTTTCTCTCTTTTTCTCTCTCTTTTGCTCTCTAGATGGAGCATTTAAATTTGACAGATTTAGCTACTGTGCTCTCCCTCTCTCTACTACGCTGTTTCATTCTCTCTGCTTGATGATTGTTTTTTTGAACATTGTTTTGTTTCATGTAGTGATCTACTTCGTTGTTTAACTTGATGTATACTAACAAATGTATACCATTTCAAAGCGATGATCCTCCTCCTGTGAGATGAATTTCATCGATACATTATTTTCATGGCTATTAAACATGTGCTTCTACAATGTCATTGTATTTGTAAACAAAAACAACTCCAAGGGTTATTAAACTAGAAATGCAAAAGGAAAACAATCGCCTCAAGAAATTGGAAAGGTGCTGTAAACTGAGGCATATTAGACGATATTACGAGATATTAGATTTCCGTCATGAAAAATCCAGTAGATTTCAGTAAAGTAAAACAAATTCCAATTTTCACAAATTTGTTATGTTTGCTATGTTTAGAAGCAGATAATTGGCGCACTGCACACTATCAGCTTTGATGTCAATGACAAATACCATTTGTTTGGCTTCATTTGTCTTTTTGGCTCTTATTTTCTTTGAACGTCGTTGTAACAATTGTTAAGGCAAGTGGGAGGACAATTAATCATTGTTTACATACTTTTGAAAGAAGTTCTATTTGATCTTTTTTTTTAAACAAAAGTTTTCGACACAAAAAAATCTTCTTTAAACCTATGTAGTTTTTACACTAATCGATATTGACTTATAATTTTCCCAAAACATGTTCAAAATCAAATTTTCATTGGTTTTATGAGAAAATCTATAATTTATGTTTAACCTAATGTCACTATGAGGACCGTCGGGGGACTCATTTGCTTGAGGGATATTTTTGATGTAAACATAAACAAACTTTGGGTGCTTCATAATGCAGTTAGATAACTAATCGTTTTACTTCCGAAACACAAGCAAACGACAAATTACAATCATGATTTTAAGGTTGCTATCTTCGCTTAAAGGTCTGGGCAAACCTACCGCGCTTCTAGCCAATCTGCGAAACGGGTACCCATCATCCGGAAATGTGGTCGGATCCGCCATATACCGAGGGCAGTCGACTCAAGCACCGGCAAATCGTGTGTACGATGTGAACACCAAAGTTCCCAAGGATGTCATGCTATTTAAGTACGAGAATCCGCGATTCTTCAAAATGTTGAACATTTTTGCAGTGTCCCAGTTTCTGTTCTGGGGTTATCTGTGCCACTTTTCTTACACCACGCTGAAAGATGCACCCGTACAGGAAGATGGCAAAGAGGATCTTCCGTGGTATAAACGGGTGAATTTAGGAGAAAATAAATACCGCAATGGCATAGCGATCATGTGCTTCTTTATAGGTAAGAATAGTTTTTCGTACAATACCGGTTGGTCAAAAATGCATGGTGATGGTACTTTCACATTCTAGGTTACGGAGTTCTGTTCGCTTCATGGATGTTCACATTACGATCTGTGCGTTATTTGGTGTTGCGGAAAGGTGGAGACAAGGTGAGCGTCGTTACATATGCCCCGTTCGGCACGAATCGAATCATGGATGTCCCACTGAAGTACGTTTCCGCCCAGGAGTCCCGCGAGGCAGCACGCGTCACCGTTCCGGTTAAGATCAAGAACAGGGCTTTGTTTTACATGCTGGATATGCGAGGCGAGTTTACCAATACGAAGCTTTACGATTATTCGGTTGGCTTGAGCCGGAAACTGAAGTAAACAATTGAAATAAAAAGGCAAAATGAATGGTAGAAAATTACATCTTAAATTTTGGGCTTTATTTATAAACAGTAGAGTGGAATTTTAAACGATTCAGGTGATCAGTAAATGGGCTCTGGCTTTTGTGTCAGCAACAATCCGAAACGCTTCTTGATGATGATGCGATAGCGAGAGTACTTATCCTCCGGAGAAAACCTGGCCGGATGTGCGGATTGGGTTGGCCTACCAGCTGGGTTGTTTTTCTGCAAGAGCAACGAAAAGTTAACATCAACCGGCCCTACAGGTGTACATTTGTTCTCACCTTCAGGGTGTATACCCTTTCACCGTTTTCATTCAAATCGTACATAAGATACATTTTGGGTTAGTATTTTAATTGTATGATCGGGTAAATGCTTCGGTGAATTCTTTTCTTAATGCACGTGCGCGTTGTTTACGATCGGAGTGTTTGACGTTAACCGATTTTTCGCTCGCAACACAAGGTAGGTATACAAAGCTATGGACGGCGAAATGGAGCGAATTCAAGGTTGTTTTTTGAAAGCTGTGATATTTGAGAAGATTTTTGTATCATTTTTTAATAACATTTTTGACAAAATGAATTGAATCGTACACTGCTCTAGCAAATAATTTAAAGAAAACAATTCATTATGTATCTTATTGTTCTTGAATTGATTCAGTTTATTTCCATATTTACGCTGGTGCAACTGATGCCGCACTGCTGATAATCGCTTAAAACTTTAAGTCTAACCGTCGTCCGTAAATCTCATGGAAACATGGGTAAAAACAAACCATACACGAATATATATCCTTTAAAATTAAAATAAAGCTCGTTTATGTCTAAAGCCTTGTAAAACTATTCTCCCTCGCCATTTGCACAGAAATAAACGCAACTAACAAAATATACAAAACAAACGTTCCTTCCGCACTTCACGAACATAAAATAAAATCAGCAAATCAATTTACTGCTAAATGTTCGGCTTCGTCGTTTCCGACAAATCGTTACCTGCTGATGCTTTTTGTATTGCCGCGAATCACCAAGCTCACGATATCCTGCAACACGTGTTATGGCTGCAGCTGTAGTTGCAATGTACTTCTAGCTGGGTTCATCGTTTGGAGCTTTCTGTCCTCCAGCGTTACACTTGTCGAAGCATATTCTAACGGCCCGGCCGTAAGTGATGTGTTTGTCAATTTATGTTTCTTCTTTGGTAGTAGGATTTTGCCGAACATAGGAGCCCTCTCGTTGTTTTTTTTTTCAAACCAATTCCCTCAACATGTTGCCACCGAGAATGTTACGAATCTTGTTATGGGGTTTCAAATACAATACCTTACAATAAATCGACCCGCGGGACTAGCCGCAGAGTTCGCTTTTTGCCTCCTCGTCTCTACTTTTGCATAAATGATTGATAGTTATATATCTAGCAGTTGTGACTTACGATACACTTGGATCACTATTTCTCGATTCGTTTCATATCATGGATTACTAGTAATTGTGGCTATTCATTATTGATTTCTCTAATTCGAAGCCGCTTCGAAAGCATACACTCACCTACACGCGCGCACACTCACTCACACATACATGGACATTCATTAGATATACAAGCCGGATTCGTCCCTTTTCCCCTATCCCCTGGTCGTGTTCTTGCCCGATGCCCGTGCGCACAATCTAGTGAAAACGTTTGTTTGCGGCTTATCCTTGTTTGTCCCGATCGTGCCATCGGATGAAAATCACATGTTGTTACGCGACGCACTAAGCGACCGTTTGGAATACGCGTGGAATTATCCACGAAACGTTCACCTCCACTACTGCCTGGCGCCTTGCATGATCGTTTACTGTACGTGTTGCACGTGCAGACCTGGTCAGAGCGCGTTAGTGGTTCATGTACCTTTACGGACCTCCTTTCACATTGATTTATTAGCTTATGTCATTGTTCTGTACATCTAACAGAGACTCTACTATCGTTCATCTATTGCCTAATTGGTATTGGATCTCCTTCATGTTATGTAATCGGTATGTAATTATGTTTGAATTTGCTGTTTTAGAATTTACGCTAATGCTATGCTCCCGAAAATAACAGAAAAAAAAACGTAAACAAGAAACGAAACAAAACTTCCTTCCGCACAGTTGCTTCCTCTTCCGGTCACGTGTTGTGAATCGCTGGAAAAGCAACATGTTGTCGTATGTTGCGAGTTTTTTGTTTTCTAATTTGTTTCTTTTCAATTTTCCTAAGCTCAGCGCGGTCAACAAATGCATTGATTGCACGCTTTTGCGTTTTTCCCCTTATGCGTGATGTGATGTGTTGTGATGTGTATCGTTTCTGTCTTTACTACAATGGGGTTAACGTTTTCCTTCCCTCTTTTCCTACCATGTATGTGTTGCATTTCTGTTTACGGCTACAGCTAAGATCATTGGTGCTGCTTTCTTATAAGGTTCAAAATTTTGATTTCCACCACCACCACCCAGTAACTCTACCAACCGTAAAACAAGGAAAAACTAAAAGCCAACGTGTTCGTGCCTTCCCTTTTTATCGCGAATTTTTCCCCTAAAACGCGTTCAATATCACAATCATACCAACACGGCTATCAGCAAAATACCAGTCTTCCAAGAGGATCAACTCCTCCGCACGGTTCGTTACAGAAGTGTGTACAGGACAGGTGTGTGTAGTGGATGATTATGTTCGATAGGAAACATCCGAACCCAGATAGAGGAGAGTAGAAGTGGGTGGAGAAGTGCATGAAAGGGAGATATAATGGGTAGGCAGGTTGGCCAGCAGGTTGATGGCGGTCGGTCCCTTACAGTGTGGCGAGTATGCGCGTAAACCCGAAGCAGGCGGACACGATCGTCTGCCCGACGCCCCATATCATCGCCGCGATCGGTGACATCTGAAAGTTGGAGGCTCGGTGTACAAAGGCAATGACGGCACTGCTGACGGCACCACCGGTCACCGGCGACATGACGCCCATCACGAAGATGAAGATGGAAAAGAAGCGCCCGAACTTGTGCTTGCGCAGCGTCGCGAACGCAATAACGGCGGCGCACGTGTGCACGAAGATGGACGAGAAAAGGCCCCACAGAAAGATGTGGTACCACATCTCGACAAAGGTACGTAACGACGACGTACCGACACCCTTCAGGCCGATCACATTCGCTATCGTGTCGAGCTCCGATGAACCACCGCCACTGCTATCCTTGCCATAGTACATCATCGCTGGTGCGCTTGAGGAGCGGTTGTCAGGTTCCAACCGTCCTCTGATAACTTCCAACCAGGATGATACGACAATGAACCTAAAGCAGAGTGCTTATGGAAATTTGCAATTTACTGGCCCTCTATAGTAGTACGTGTAACTTTTGAAATAGTTGTTCTGCCCTAAAAATATGATACACACATCAAAGGCTTGTTTGTGGAACGTTAGGAATGGGAACGATGGGTACTAAGGGGAACTAAGACGATGCAAGAAACTACGCCGGTTCCTGTTGATGGCAAACCAAACCCGGAACTTGTTGTTTGTTGTAAGCAAACTTACAGAATTTACGCCGAGACGTTGTCACTAGGGGCTTATTACGGGCGCTTCAACGAATTCTAGTACATCGAGGCAGTAGTGTGCTGTAACTTTTTGTTCTGGCTTTCCAACAACCTGCTCCTCTGCTGCCCGCGATCGATCTTCGAGGGTCGCACTGCAACCGATCGATAGGGACTGTGCGCTTCGTAAATGAGTCTACCCTTCTTTCGGGTGGCTTCTTCTCTACTGTATCGCTGCGGCGACTGTCCTCCTTTTAGGACGATTAAAATTGACATAGACTTTGGCTGCGAAAGCCACACGTTGGACGACAAACACGGCGACGATACCAATGGGGACGAAACAAACAGCGCTCGCTCAGAAGGCTTTGCTTCTGACAGTAGCCTTGGTAACGGTATCGACGAGCGGCTACTGCTATGATGGTCCAGCAAAACGGTTCCAAAGGGTGCAGCAGCGACGGCAGCGGCAAAATATGATGGTCGCAGCAGATAGTGCGATACTAACGCACCACTGTGCACCATTGTGTGATTCTGCAAGGATTAAAAAACAGAAAAATGGAAAATAAAATCAATATAAATGTTCTAGCTTATATTCAGTTAACATCCAGCCAGCGTTCGATACCCCTTGAACAAAGCTGCTATAATAAACACATGTCGTTATCAAAATCAACTTAAATTGATAAGCATGTCTTTGTATTCGCCCCATGTTACTAAAGGGTGTTCCGTAGAAAACGATGTGTATTATGTACAATTTTAACTTTTCTTGAATTTAATTAGAGTGGTCTATAACCTAAGCAAACAGAATCGTATTCAGGGTACTGCTTAAGGTGCAAGATTAAAATTTTGAGCAAATAGGATTATTTTTAAAATATCTTTTTATTTAAGTACATTCAGCTATATGATTTTATTAAAATAAATCGGATTGGAATCGGACTTTGCACGGTTAGTTTAACGAAAGGTAACATCTTAAAAAAGCTAGATCCATCGTTGAGCGTCGTGTAATTGTACACATAAAATATAATGTTCTGTATTGAATTCTTCTTATGTTCATGTATGTAAAGTAATACAATAATCAGCATAAAAGGATGCCTCACAAATATAATGGAGTTTTGCCCATATCGCATAAGGAGTTAAACACTAGAAGTTATACGGTTTTGCTCAAGAATCCCTTAAAACGCGATAAAATTGATGATCAATCCCAGACCACTCGGAGTCGCAAGTTAAAAAAACGTACATAAAACGAAAGGCTCAATTGTATTTAACTTGCGAGGCGATTTTTTATATCGTTTTTTTAAATAATTAATATGGTAGTAATACAAAACAATCAAGAAAATAAGTGACAAAATAAATAGACGGAAAAATATTTTTAAACAACCAGATTTTACCCGGAACACCCTTTATAATAGACACTTTAAATTATGATTGCTTAAACGCCAATGTATCCCTTATGCGTGTTTTGTTCTGCAATCGAATGTCCTTGCCTATTTCCATCCCAAAAGAATACGACAGGTGGTGATGGGTGGTATGATAAAAAAAAGCATGGAATAACCAATGCCGTACCTTTGTATCAGTATGTTTTCAAGCTACGGTTCCTCCCACTGCCCTTATCCGCTGGATGCTCCATTTATCGTACACCAGATGACTAATTCCCGGTTGGTTGATGATATCGACGTAGCTGGACACTAGTATTGCTCGATGTTGGGCCGTGAGCTACTTTTTTTTCTCTAGTGGCGGAGCAGGCTCTCAGTGTGTCGTATTCTTTGGAACGAAGAACTTAATAAAA
>KB683202.1:0-15283 GCA_000349165.1 Anopheles christyi | reverse complement strand
AGTTTAAACCAACCAAAAAAAAAAAACAAAATTCCTCTTAATGTTTCGTTAAAGTGCATCCGAAAGGTATCGACTAGGATTGAAGTGTTACAATTATTTTGTAATTGAAATTTCAATCGCAAATGGTTGTCCACCGTTTTACACGCAGAATAAAAAAAAAAAACAATTAATTTGCTCCCTGATCGCTGTCGAGTCAATTTAAAATGCATAAAAAGTCGACAGAGACGATTCTGTTCTGTGCATCTAGGTCTTCTTCCAATGTGTGGAGCAAAAAATTAAATATTAATTCCAGCACCTGTTAGTACTTTTTTTTCACCGTTGCTTTACAATTTTTGGTTGATGGTTTGTTTTTTCGTTTCTTTCGTGTATATTAAATGGGATGGAAGAAAAATGATTGAGGGACCACTGGAACGGGAAATTAAACGTTGAATTGATACTCGTGTCAGATTCGTTTACATTTATCACTTTTTTTTACAATTAATAAATACAATAAAACAAAAAATGACAAAAGAAAACAAGTCTTCCACTTCATTGCAACACGCTTCCCGAATCGATTGATGTACCCAAGCGTATTTTTTTGAACAAATGATTGAACGTAATATTTCCTCTTACGCATAAGCCACAAAACACTTTCGGAAGAATTCTAGGTGTGTGCATTTCCCCGGAACGATTTCCACAAACGATCAATCAACTCGCATCATTGTGTTTTTATTGTTGTTGTTGTCTGCTTCCACTTTCACTCTTACACGCAAGAGTGTGATGAAGAAAATACGAACCCATGTGCAAAAAAAAAAAAAAATACGGTTTGTTGCAAAAACAAATTGTACGTCGACACCGCCTTCAACGCTAATCGTAGGGCATAAGTTACGTCTGGTGACCTTTTGCACAACAATGGGTATGAGCTGTGTCTGTCTGCGAAAAAGGTGCAAACCAACCGATAAGGGGTGTAAATGGCAGGTGATTGTTTATGTTAGGTACTTGTTTTGACTGCTTTTTGACTTTCGTTTTGTTTGGGTAGAATGCACGTGTCAAATGCCTTACTATGGTGGAGGAAGATAAATTATTAACATTTTGTAGAAATGACCAGCGCACATTCATTTGTCAGTGGCCGACAACAGATAAGAATATCAGTAAACGAGGACCTTTTAGGAAAAATTGCATGTTTTGTATAAAAAAAAAGTTGTTTAAAAAATATTTCAGTACGTTTTCCTGAAAATTCTTGCTCCCCATAAATTAATAATAGAAAATCCACAGTTTTATCAATCATGGCAAGTGAAATACTTTTTTGTTTTCAAAGCTCTTTCCAATTATAAAACAATTGCTACGAATGGTCTCTTTGCAAAAACTCATTTCCAAGACAAATGGGGAAACGAAGGTCGTTATGGTGCTAAATTATTAATCCAACGACCCACCGGTTATCCAGTTCCAAAGCAAGGTCTCTCTCTTTCTCTTTCACTCCAGATCTCTGTCCATGAAAACCTTTACATGCGCTCTAGACCCACCACCGAATCGAAGGAATCGCACGCTAAGGTACTACAGGGCCGACCATCAAAGCCGACCTTCGGGTGGGACGACACACTGGGGAAAATTCGCGCTACCTTCGTCGGACATGACAAAGTTCACATTTGAATGATGGATGAGGTAAGGTCTGGTTATAGAGATGAAGAAAACAGCGCGTTGTATTGAGGTAGGAGCCGTACAAGCGGTAGGTCGGAAAATGTTTATTTTAATAGGAAATGGGAAAGAGGGAAACATCCATTCGAGAACGAAAAGTTTCGTGGCAAAGTTTTTTCTTGGATTAGTTTTTCGTAAAAGTTACAATGTAATGACACGTTATGTTGCTCATTGTTGAAGTTTCAGAAGAAATAATTATTAAGATGGTGAAAAATTCATTGTGAGTTCGTAAAAACGAAATATTGTTGTTGTGTTGCAAAATACTGCACATTAATTGTTTTTGTGATGCGAATTGCATAATTTAAGGAGAAGTTTAATTATTCCTTAGAGCAACGCGATATGCAAAACGCAATATGCAATAATCCTACATTGTATTTTTCTTCATATATTTTGTACTATTTGTGCTACTACAACTTGTGAAAAATGTAAATAACACTGCAACACTGCCACACAACACGGTACGAATGTTTGATGATACCGGTCGTTGCCGTTGGCCATCTTCAAAGCTACGTTTCGTTTCGTTCCGGTGACCAGTGCTACATGTTACATTGAACTCACTGGAAAAAGCACTGGAGGAACACAACATTCCCACAGGTATTCCATTCCATCACTTTCAGTACGAGTTGTTCATCGACCTGTTTTGGGCTCGGGAGATCGGCCACTGGTCTCCCTGTTTCCCATCAGGAATGTTGAATATTGTGCACTTTTTATGTTCTCTAAACCCTTCCGCAACAACAGCGCAAGAGCTGTAACGGGAGCCGGTGTGGGTAATGGATCGATTTGAAATTGAAACTATTTTTACTCCCGCTGGAATGTGCATCAAGCTCACACACCCATTGCAATCAACGCTGCACGAACGAACATGGAAGCGAATCATAGTTATCTAATTTGAAAATTTGCTATTCCTTCACACCACCAGCCGTAGCCGGTATTTGCATGCGGAACAGCCCTAGAGGGCGGGCAACTCCCGTTCGGTGCGAATGTTTCGTTTTCTTCCTTATTCGATCGAGTGCACTCGTGGTGTAAATATTATTTCCTCTGTACCCGGGCGCGTTTTGAAAAATCTCATCCACACCGTGTTGGCTTATGGTGTGTGAAGTGGAAGTCTAGATGGAAAGGCAAGGGAAAATGCAATCACTTGTGGTGGATTTTAGAATGCTGGACAAGATTTACGTACATCTCGTCGCAGAAGCTTAAACGCAAATCGACCACGCCACGGTTACCGATGTGGTGTTGGTCGCATCTGTTTATGGATGCGAATTGCATCGAGTTTGCGATGGTATATTTTTTCTCAATTCTGCGGAATTTGCTTATCATACCATGAAAAGGAATGGATAATAGTTGACTCTTGATACACATGTTTATAGGATTAATTTCACAAGAGATTCTTAATTGTAACTAAAAGAATGACTATAGGTAACAAACAACAAATGACAACGAACCTCAATACATCAAAGACCTTTTAAGCGTAATAATACATAATTGCTATAAAATACTCTTACTACTGTCCCTCTCTCAATTACGACGACTACATCACAATAAAATTACAACAAACCATATTTTTTACTCCCAAACTTGGAACTTTTCACTGAACTCAAAATGATTTTGACAATCTTAAGATGGGTTATCCGATACTTGAGATCCTGATCGCTCAATTGCTACGAAAACCTTATAAATGATTTGGAATTCATTCGAAATCAATATCTGGTGTTATAACATTATTACTACATGAGAACTTTGTTGTGCTATCGGTCATGATGCGTACCATTGACTAAACTGAAAAACGTAAGTTCACGCTCTTTGAGCAGAATTCGCATTTCTGTGTATTTCTTTTTATTTCAGAAGGTGCTAGGTGGCCACACCATATAGCTTCATAAATGTAAATAAGGATCGGAAAAAAAAAACATTATTTTAAATTTAATTTAATAAAATTGGACGGTATCAACTTTATTGGAGTCGTTTTAAACATAATTAAAGAGCGACCGGCCCATGCAGTCCTTTGTCTCTTGTAGTGTCCATTATGTAAGCTTCGTTTTATTGTACATTTCTCCCATTCATTCACCATTTTAACTTGTGGCAGAAATTGTCTCTGAGGTGCTAGTATGGAATATTATTCCAAATAAATATCCTTTTCCCAACCGTAAATTCTCACTTTCCATATTACCTTTCCCTTACATTACACAATAAATTACTCCATTTCACTCCAGTATGCGTGTGTGAGGGAGGGTGGTGTATTACTTCTAGCAGATCCACACGTAAAGCAAAAACAAAAAAAAGACGCCGGCTGCAGTCATTACAGCATCAGCAATCCACATACGATTCAGCAACAAATGATTGCGTAACCACGAAGCATCGGCTGCACACGGGTCGGTTAGTGGTCCGTTGGTTGGTGTTCGTGAAAAGGTCAGACCCGGTATGTGAAGGATCCTCTTCTGAGTGTTGGCGTGATGGTTATGTTAATGCACCATCGTGTTAAGGGCTCCGCGAGCACTCGCTTGCGTTCTCGCGTATGGTTTGCGTAACGAACTACGATCTCTTCGTTACAAAGCAACTGTGTGAGCAATGGGAGGCCCATTACGTTGAGCGGACTGCCAGAAACCGTTCATACCACCAGTAGGACTGCGCGATGATAAATTGGACAGGGCAGCATAACGAATCAGTGGTATTATGTGAATTAAAAAGGAGATACTTTCAACCTTCCTGCTTCTGTGCAAGCGTGAACCATTTTTATTGAAGCTTTAGTGGGTGTAACAAATTTATTACAAAAGAAAAAATTACAGCCTTCAACATTCTTTCGTTTCGGTTGATTAGCTGCGTAGTATTAGTTCAAACCATTTCTCCGCAAAAAAAAAAAAACATTTTTCGCACACGCTGCACGAACACTCGATTCCAGTTTTACACTCACCATTAGTATTCCACCGGGGCAGTTTATTCCGGTTTTTTCTGATTCATGTGTCACGGATACCGCCCAAGGGATGCGTACATTGGTGAAAAGTGGACCCAACAAAATGGACACTTTTTGGTGTGAACATTTTTCAATCCAGCCCAACCGGGGGCAATTTAGTATCATTTGTTTGTTGCGCAGGATAAACATTCCCCAAGCCGGCTGACGATTTTCTCGAAACGGGCGACTCAAAATCCAATCATACTTGGTTAGTGAGCAAGTGAGAGAATGGGTTTGAAGGAAGAGGAAGTTCACCCAACGGGTCATCAAAGTTTCGATTGTCCATATTGTCCAGCGTCTGTTCGGGTGGGTATGGTACAAATCTTTATTGTCAAATCACGAGATTGATCGTGTTTGGGATTTCCATGTGTTTTCATCTTTAACTCGATACTCACCGAGTATCACAGTAAAAAGGGTTTCGATTTCTATTTCACAACATGAAAATTGATCCATTTTTTTGTTGTTGTATCGCTTTGCCATTTGCAATATGGACGAGAAGCTACAGTTAAGCTGTAGCGTACGAAACAAACAAGCAAATGGCACTCCCATGGAGAGGGCCAGATTTGTCGGTACGCGTATGTGTGTAGCAGCTGCTTACGAGCTGCTGAAGTGGAAACAAATTGACGCTTGCCTTCTTTGTACCCTTTGATGTAGTGACATGATATGTGTGGCACAGCACAGCAAAAAGAACGGAATGGGGGATGGTGAGTTGTAATTGCATTACCCATTTGTAACATGACACCGATTTTATCACGCTCGCGTCGTCATCACGCTCGTTTGATGCTCCGGAAAAGAGGGGGTAGATATGTTGTGTGCGTATGAGTATGTGCCAGTAGCTAATAAAGCTACATTATAAGGCATTATGCATTATACATTTCGAATACGTTTCGGCTTCCCTCACCTCATCAGTGTCGACTATACGTGTTGTGATAAATTGCTACAAGA
Source organism: Anopheles christyi (assembly GCA_000349165.1). NCBI lineage: Eukaryota > Metazoa > Arthropoda > Insecta > Diptera > Culicidae > Anopheles > Anopheles christyi. The sequence continues at coordinate 9,720 of KB683202.1, read as the reverse complement.
GAACTGATGCGGAATGATGTAAATGTGTGTGCGTTTTGCAAATACTGCCGCTTTAATATCAGTAAAGGTTAAAGTAATCATGTAACTTCGGTAAAAGTGGTGAACTTGATTGAAAACAAGCGTTTTTAGTAGCTTTTCCATTTTTTTTAATTTTAAATCGGGATCATACAACTAAGCGCCAACCGTTTACGGGATAATGACACTCGAACTCTAGCTCTTCATTTAAGTTTGTAACATTTAATTTTAAGTACGAAAGTCCCACTTTTCAGTTACACATTTTTACTGATTTTCCTATTTTTTTCCGCTTTTTTCTCTTGGTGAGCGCTTGATAAGCGAAAAGTTATGGAGACGCCTGGTAAAGGATGAAGAATGTTCCAGTACGAATGGAACTGAAGCAATTCAAGTGCAGTAAAATTTCAACAATGCGCTTTTTGCATGTGTCTGTGTGTTGGATACTCAACCACACACAATCCTCGGTGAGCATGTTTCCCGTTCCGTTCAGTTGAACGTTCGAGAAATGGGTGGTATTTTTATGAATTTTCAAGGAGGCGCCTGGTGGTTTGTAGATCGTACAGTTTTAAAATTGTGCGATTCCCCGTTCGCTGAATGCAGCGGCATTGTGACATTGCCAGCTGTTAGTAGTTTTTCCTTATTGTATTGAAATGTCTTTGAGCAAGGACACTGCAGTAAGGTTTGGGTTTGGGCAAGTGTTATAGCTATCTTGAAGGAAGAAAAAAAAAACACTTTTGGCAAAGTTGCATTACCATGATGTTTGATTGTGGTTTTAATTTATCTGTCTGATTTTTTTAAAGATATTGATTGCATTATTCATTTGATTCAAACGAGACCTCTGTGGGTACAAGTAGCTTAAAAAATCATTTTATGTATCGTGAATTATTAATCCTTCTTCTATTCTATTTAAATGCCTCTTGGTATGTAAACGCTACAAACTGTTGAAATATAAATGTTTTTTAGCAATTTTAATTCAATCTAGATATATAGCTATTGATCTACAAAATTAACGATTAATAACATCAAAATCGGATTATAAAAAGGGAATTTGTCTTATATCCGGCCGTTCATGAAAAAAACAGGTTATATTTACAAAAACATAGTATACAGTACATAGTAAAATGTCAACTATCAGGGATAACGTTTCTGCTCCAGGTGTTCAGTAATTACAGTGATACGAATGTCTTTCGACAGTAATAGTAAGAAAACGAAGAGAGAAATGTATAGGACTGTTAATTCATTGAAACAATCCAAATTGAATAATTGCATGTGGTACACTTTTCCCAGCAGAAACATACATTAAACTTCTTCAGCTTAACCGATACTGCATTTCGCAAAACCAGTTCGATCAACCAAACCATTGTTCCCTTTATCCATGACAAGGCATATTAAGGACCGTGCCACACCCGCAACAGGTTAATTAGGTTGTTCTCAGTATCTTGATCTAATAAGATAATTCACTGCCAGTGCATCTTGATTACACTGTTCCGACACTGTTCCGGAACATGTTTAAATGGTCCGGCCCCGGTCACCTCTAAACATTCACCATGCACTTCCTCTCTTTCGCCTTTCCTTTTGGATGCAAGACAGTAATTCCACCGACGTTCGAGTGGGTGGAATATCTTCGTGGCGGGATGCCGTGCCGTGACAAGATTTAGAACCGTCGACACGGTGAACAATATTGTACTCGATAGGACACTCGGTTCCAGAGAAATCTCTTCCAGAGAAATCAGGGCAAATGGATGGGGCATGGAATGGAAGGAAGCAAACTGGTACGGTTGATCCCGAAAAGTGAGATAAACTTCTCAGCAATGGAAATGACCTGTTTACGGTGTGACCCGTATCCAATCCCTGAAATTGCGGCTAGATCACTGAAAGGGACAATGGATTGAGGGACTGGAGTTGGGGGTAAGTGTAATTAGATTGTGCTCAATGGTTTTATCTGCGTCGTTTGGGTAGGTTGTTGTTTTGCTGGTACTAGAAACCACAAGACTGCAAAATGGGAAACTGACTGAACCGACAGCATAACAGTGTTGTGTTGCGGGTGGAGTACGAAGCTAATGGAGTGAATCCGTTTGAAAGGCGAGCAAACAATATTTAAGATGTCAGTGAGTGGATTAAGAGATAGCTTAAGGATTTTTCTAGCAAACTAAGTGAAGAGTGAGAAAATTATATTTAAAAATCCTCAACTCATCTCTCTCTTACAATAGAAAGCGTGTGATGAAAAAAAAGCGTGTGATGAAGAGGGGATGAAACATTCAGTACAATGACCAACAGACGGGTTGTTGTGGGGTGGATAAACCAAACTCCCACCAACGATTTACCTGGCTTAGCAGTATTTTTAGCCTGCCTAGTTCGATGTGGCCCCCCTACCGTATGAATCAGAGCTAAAATTGAACCATATAAAATGATGTAAACGTTGCGGGGATCCCTGCAGGGAGTTCGGTAGTGCTGCTTACTGACATGAGGCCAATGAATTATCTACCTTATGAATAAAATGCTTCTCATAAACGGTGAAAGATGGAAAAGATAATAGAGCAAAAATCAATCCCTTCCGAACTTACAACGTACAAAATCGTCTTTGAGATGAATTATGGAAAATCATCTTCGCAACATAAAAGCACAGTATGTGTGTGAATGTGTTTGTATAAGAGCACTCTCTTCTATTCACCACTTATACCAAAAATCTCGTGTGTGTCGTGGGCGATCTTATAAACCCGTAGGAAATGGTGCTTCCAAGCATTTTACGCTACCGATAGATTGAAACATTAACTCGTCGCGAGTTAGTTGCACTCAGTGTCGCGTGTAAGTTGTGCTCCAGTCTGAAAAGTACGTGGGATTAAGTTTCGACAGATGACAAAATGTGGCCAAGGCGTGTAGCACCACACTGACACGACATTCCATTACGCTATCCATTAACCCGAGCTAATGGTGTGCTTAGTGGTAGAGAGGGATGCACTGCGTGCAAAATTGATGTACAGTTCTGCGGGGTGAATGGATGAAATGAAGCGAAATAAAAGGAAGCGTGTAGGTGCTTCCTATTGAAGAACCATTTATCCGATTGGAAATGAAAATTATGCTTCAAAAACCATTTGTACCATAAGGATAATCTAGCAGAGAGTGACACAGAACAATCTGTCCTAGTGTTTGCATCTCATTTGCTGAACTGTTTTGTTTCATTTTGCTTCCGCAAATAGTTTATAGTGAAGCAGCCATGTAATGAAACCAATGATTGAAAAATAATATTGTTACAGCAGAGGTTTCGTACTTTCTCTCTCTCACATACACAAACACGCGTGAATAAAGTTTAAATCAGTGAGAGTGTGTAACAGATGTGGTTGAAAGTTATCATAAAAGGAATTGTATGATGAGGCTTCCTAGAACACAGTACGCTCATACAAAATATGTTCATTCAATTTGATTAAAATGCGTTTTATAAACTCCCTACCAACTATAACATGTATGCTGATGGTGAGCAATCTTTGATTGAGATAATTGTTTTCAATGCTTTCAATTTTTATATTAATTAAAAATGATCATATTGTCCTGCTTTTCGACACTAAATGTCCAGTTTTTTTCAGTGTGTTTGTTATCCCATGAGGTTCTTTTGCGCTCAAAATGAGTAAATTTTTCAGTATATTTTGTTAACCAAAAACGCCAGTGAGACTATAGAGTTTGTTTCCTTTAATGTCCGAAACTTTGTGGTTCATAATATGTTAATTTATGTCGCATAAACCTTTTATTTAATAAAAGTAGTTGCACAATTCGAGTGTGTTATGCAAAGTGTAACATATATTACAAATGAGCTGAAACACGTAGATGAATAATTGTGATTTTTAATAACCGCAAACATAGTTGACTGACAGGCAAAAGTGAGTTGGAGGCAAAAAAATGATACACACTGTAAAAAGAAAAAAAAGAATAGAGACAAACATTTATACTCTGTCTAAAAGACTGTTATACACACAACACTACAGAAAAAAAATCTTATTAATAGTCAATACAAAACATTAAAAAATTGACCCGAATTCGTCTGTCATTTGCATACATGCACCCAGACCAAGACAAGCCCCACCTTTTTTTCAACTCGTTATCAAACGCATAATTTGCATCGCAAAATAAATATCGATAAAACAAGGTTAAAGACATAGACATATACACACACATTCCATGTCTTAATGCTGAACGTGACATCGTCCTGATCGAGTAGGGGTTTGCAGAAAAGGAGAAAAATAGAGGAAAAAACCCCATATCAAACCATCTAACAACGCAGTAGATTCACATAATATCCAATTTATTATGCACGTTTCCACATAATGATATCGAATGATGGCAGCGTAACGCACACACACACACACTGGAGAGAAGGAACCAAATCCATATGTATCCGGAGAAGAAGGGCACAATATGTTGTAATCCTACCACACCTCATCATGGTAAAAGAGAGTGCTAGAGAGATATAGCGGAAGAAAATAAAAAGCCGGTTTCACCGTCGATGCGCTTTGCAGCAGAGGGGCCGCAATACTCGTTTGAATGTCAACTGCATGCCCAACCGAAATGAGCACAAGCCCGAAAAACGAAAATCAACCAGCAGCATAACAGGTGGGAACGTAGCCTCTCAATTGTAAACTTCCGGAATGGGGCGTTAGTAATAGAGTAGATTGGATTCGTTTCCAACGTGCTACAAAAATCCTAAAGCAGCCAGCAGTATGGCTTCGAAAATATGCTTAAGGTACGCCCGAAATCGATTGCAACCCATCTTCTGCCGCAAAACATTCCACAACGACCGGTTTGGTCTAGCCGTACCGTCAAACCACCAAATTCCGCCACGTTACATAACCGCACAGCCTTCCTCCCTTCTCTACTATTTTTTTTACAATTTTAACCATCGCATAAAAAATACTGAAGAAACAAATGCCCAGATTGAGTGCGGTCTTATCGCCGAAGAAGCCACAAATTATCTTCACAACTGATTGATGACTTGGAGAAGGGGTGGGTTTTGTAAAAATCCGGAAGAAGCACAAAACGATCATTCGGTTTTATGTAACCGGCGTGAATTAATCAATCGGTTTTCCACTTCGGTGTGGGTTGGCGCTTTTGCGTTCCCCTTCTCCTTTCGCCGATCGATGCAGCCAAAACCGAAGTTCAAACCAAAGCAAACGAGATTTGCTTGCACACAGGCAATAGTTTCGAGATAGTTCGGCGCTGTAGTTGCGCAGAATCCGCCAGCCGGTGCCGGAGTGTCTTTGCCGGCATGGTGAAAAAACGAAAGAGAAAAGAAAAACACGAAAGCAGCAAACAAAATCGACCGGTTGCTTTTATTGGGATAAAAAAAACTGTTTTCCCAACAAGCCAAAACACTGTCGCCGACACCGTTCTGTGTGCCTGTGGGTCTATTGATGAAATGCAATTTAAGAAGAAAAAAAAAACAATCCCTTTTCTTGTATGATTTAAGGAAAATACCGTTTCAAAGTTGCTGACATTGCTCGATGAAAGCAAGCAACCGGCAGCACCGGCAAACCCTGCATTGGATATTGGTGCACAAGGCGGCAGAAAGTCACTCGCCTCTCGATGAAAGGTAAACACAAACAGTTTGTTGTATCGGCGTGTGTGTGTTTGTTGGTGGGGACGATCGTTTCACGGCCGGGTAAGAGACTGTCCTTCCCATACCGTTTGCAAGGTCAGCAGATGTGTCACCTATCAGCTATGATGAGACAGAAATTGTTTTCTTTCTTTTATTAAATTAAAAGTTACGCTCTTAGAGACATATTTTTTTAATAAGACCTTTTACGATTTTTCGTTTGAATGTTGGAGGGCACTTCCGTCTTTACCAACAACACTTTAACTTGTTCAATGTTACATCAGCAGCTCTTGCTTAGTGTTGCGCTGCTCCATACCATGCTGCTGTTTACTTTTCATACAGCCATGTGTGTGTGTGTGTGAGTGTTTGTGACCGGGAACTCGGGAAGGCCAAACGAGAGGTGGTCGACGGGGTGGTGTAAGTTTGCTCAACTTGCCCGCCGTAAGTAATTGAACATATCGATACGGTTCAGTCTTTCTTTTTTTTTCCCCTCTTTCTCCATCGCCAACCAACTCCATCGCTGGGTTAACCCTGGACATTGACACGCTTCGTAGCGCATTCCGGAGAACACCCTACGGGTGTGAGTGTGTGTTTTCTTCAAAGTTATGAAAGAAAAACATCAACATTGATTGCACCTTTTTTTTATTACTATCGGTTGATTCACATCGTACCAGAGACAACGTAGAGGGGAGAAGGAAAACGAGTGTTAGTTTTACACGTTGTTGCGAGTGTGTGCTTTTTTTGTTTGCTTATTAGCTGAGAGCAACAGAAGTGGGACGTGATTAAGGAGGAATAGCTTGCTTGTTTCGGTGTTAATTGTTTGCACGATTGGGTGTTTTGTACCATCTCAACTCAAACTGCACTCACCGCGTCGTTGCGCATTGTTGTGGCATGTTTCTGACGCCACTCTTCCGGCGGAAGTGAAAAGTGAAGTGCACAGCAATGGGAACATGGAAGGTGAGACAGCGTGAACGATCGATTGAATAACGTACGCAATTGCATCTTAAACGGTCATTAATACCGCACGGCCGATAGCGATGAATAGTGACGCCTGCATTGAACGATCATCCTCTGGAGATTGATTACCACATGCTGCTGAATGCTGTTTGCTTGTGAAAGGTATATCAACATCATTTAATAGTGCATTGGAGGAAAAGGGGATGAAAGCCAAACGGTTTCAATTAATTATAGTTATGCCATTCTAATTTGCTACCTTCTGATACTGTGCAGTGGCTATGAGTCGCTTGTTCACTTTCGAAACATTGTTCTGAGGAGGTAAGAGAAAACGATGCCACAAACTTAGACACATTACGGTACATGCCGCTTTTTTGCTGATTGTAATTTTGAAGGTTGTTTTGACAACAATTTAAAGAGATTTTAATTTCCCATCATGTCACATAATTTTAGAGAAATCTACAATTTGCTAAAATGTAACATTTGTTAAGGTTTCTCTCAACACTTTTCGAAATGCTCTTTTTGGGCCAATAATATTTTTAATCAAAATAAAATTGGTTTTAGTATAAACTTTTACCAATTATTTGCTTAAGTTCGTTAGCTTATGTAATGTATTATGTAATGAAGAAATTTGTAAAATATTCGTGCTTTTATTTCTTTTCCAATATTTGTGATATTTTACGCTGTTCGGTATCTCGTCACTGAAGATTCTTAAGTCACGGAGAAAATCGCTTCGCTACAAACATTCATCTTTATTTATGATGATCGATTGCATCGATCTTTCAAATGCAATGCTCGGTGGATGCCATTCGAATCATATAACAGCAGTTAAAGGACACCCTTGATCGAATTGACGCATCGATCATACCAACAATGTCTGAGCTACTGACACGGATTGCGCAGGTAACGCGGAACACGCGATGGAACAATTTAGAATTCGTACTCAACGACTATTACGCACCTGAAGCACGCCCAGAACTATCCCTCCCGAATGGCGAATGTTAATCTAATTCCAACGACTCGAACAATTCCATCATTACATCAACGCACGGCGTACGATTCAGGCTCGGTGACAAGTCGCTGTCACCTTTTCGCTTGCAGTTGCGTGGAGTCGTCGACTGCATTGAAACTATTTCTCCATCATTGCGCCCATCGCACGTTCCAATTACCAGAAAGAGGGGTAGTGAGGGGGGGCTCGGTTAGTACGATCTTTTGCAATGGTTGATTGTAGCGCGGAGTAAGCAAAGTGCAATCGGAGTCACATAGCAATATTGATACCAGCAAAAAGGGGTGTTGTGTGATGTAAGGGTGTTGGAATTTCTACGCTTTGAGCGCCGTTGGAATCGAGATGTTTTTTTTTTTCATGTTTATATTTTACAGCACATCAAATGAATTTATTCAAGGTAGGTTCTGCACAGCTTCCGATAAGGGTTCCAATTGCAACGAGTAAAGTCGAGTGGAAGTAAAACGTGGCAGTTCAAGTGGCAATAAGGAAACTGTCGGCGGTATTTCACTCGGACCAAAATCTGATGCTGGAATTAAGAGAAAAAAAAACATACACCCTGTCTACCGCCTCTAGGGAGCATCCCATCCCAGAGAGGGCAACCTCATCGAGAAAGCGGTTGAACTTGACCCAGAAAAAAGGCAACCAACCGTACCGAAGAGGCTCCAGCGTGTTGCCTTCCGAGTCGCAGTATGGGGAAGTGTCGAGTGTGTATCGTTTTTTTTGCTTCCTCTATCCCAGATCCAGACGTACGAAGGCAAAGAAAATGGGCGAGAGAAGCAAAAGCGTCCCTCAGCGTCAGATGTATCGTATCAGTGCACAAGCGGCACATTGCAATCAATGCCTACACACACAGCCACACATGTGCACACGAGTCAAGGAAAGTCCTGCACACGTGCCACTGCTGCTGGGTGATTCTTTTGCTCCCGAAGGACAAACCCGGGCTCGAATCGGTTCGAGATGTCATTTCCAGCTTGAAGGCTAGTTGGAAGGTAAATAATATAAAGGCAAAAACTCTGTGTGAAAAAAGCATAAGTCACGATCAGTGCAGCATCCATCACGACCTCCTGATGCCACTCCGTCGTCTTCGGGGACTACAGGGTGGTGGGGGGACCTGTCCGACAACGTTGATGAAAATTAATGTAAACAGACTGAGGTGCAACGCAACTGTGCACGGTGTGACAGCTTGGAGGTTTGCAGCGTTAGTGCAGTAATTGCATGTGTCAGGGCGTGAACGACACCACAGCAGCTAAGTAGTGGCAGGAAGTTTTTGGCACTTGTATACACACCCCCGCCCCCCTGCAGTGAGTGGAAAGCGTCATATTAATAATCGAAACTCATCTGCACTCTATCGCTCTTCGAAGGTGCACTCAACAGCACCGGTCTGACTTGAAGTCTTTCGTGTTTGTGCAGTGCACGTACACGTCAGAAAAGATCCATACAAGTAGGTCACAACAGTCCGGTGGCCTATTTCGGCCAACCCTCCTCTCTTCTTATGCTCGACCATGGTGCGGTGCATAGGAGAGCATATGTGGCTCAAAATAACCATCAAATATTTTTCGCTCCCTCTCTCTTTCTCTCTCTTTATTAATTTCGTTTTCCTCATGTCGGATAAGACGAACGCTACAATAAAAGCACTCCCACCCTCCCCTACTAAATTGCTACATCTCATCCACAAACCGGTACTGATGCTTTCTGGCACAAAAAGTAGACAAGTGGCCCCGAAATTGTCGATCCGGAGAAAACCCGTAGCATGATGGTGCAACGGAAAAAACCGATGGATAGATGTCACACTGAAGAAACACACTTGCATCAACAAAGTACTCGCCCCCAGAGGTGCGATAAACGTCTGACCAACGTTTGTGTCTTTAGTGTGTTTGTGTGTGTCCCTTATTTTGAGGCGTCTGTATACCATCGAATATCTTCACCAACTCTGTGGACGAAAGGTGATCTCGTGCAGTTTTCCACATTTGTACACAACTCACACACACACACACACACACACACACACACACACACACACAGAGTGGCTCTCCTTCCCCATTTTCCTTCCGTATCATCTCATTAATGCACTTTTCTCCTTCACTCCTACCTGCGAAAGGTTGCTCCCTTTCACCCGACCGGGCACAAAAAATGCATTACCTTCTCCGTGTCCCGAAACCACCATAGT